>JAGDQP010001228.1:86080-128941 GCA_022664845.1 Lepisma saccharinum | reverse complement strand
ACAAATCTTGTAGGCGCCTTCTCATTCGATTTCTCTACTGCACGATGATTTGTTTGATTTCCTCTTTGCCTACTGGTGTCAACTAAAAAATGCAGAGTCTCTGTTTGTTTGGTGTAATGTTTAGTGTTGTTTAGTAGGAAATCCAGATATTTTGTCCCTGTTGGTCTAATGGTTAAGAGTTGTTGTCTACTTTCTTTAGTGATCAATTGACAAGGCACTACATAAAAACTGTAGATTCTCAACTCTTATGTGTTTCCTAAGCGAGGAATCTGTTCTGTACTATTTTTGAGTAAATGTTAGTTTTATTTGTATGTGTTGAGAGTTCAACTTAGATGTGATTATCTTCTTTCAAACAAAATTATAGATTCTGTAATGTTCACTCAGTTTTTGTGTTTCTAAGAAAATGAACTTGATTAAAACCAAAACGGAGAAAACAGCTTGGTACGTAAAACGTTTTCTGAAAACAATGCAGGACAACTTTTCTTTATTACCAAATATTTTCTTACAAGAATTCTTTTTTTTTTGTAATGTTAAACTTTCTTTCTGAGACGAAAAGGAAAAATGCAAGTAATAATTTTGTTACATTAACTTTTTTTTTTAAACGTAAAAAAAACTGAAACCACTTTCGTAATTTTTTGTTGCATTGTCTGTTAAAGTTGAGAATTACATCTTCTGCGATAAGATAATATTTCTTTTGGACAAAAAACACTAGTAAAATCGCAGGTAAAATGGCCATAAATCAGAATCAATTCTCGAACCTAACAATTACTACATAACTGAACTAGAGTCATCACGTAATAATAATTAGAATCGTTCTTATGCACTGTTTTTTTCCTTGGCTAATGAAAACCCTAGGGAAAAATCCTGACTTCCGATAGAGAGTTGTTAGATTCGTTCTCAGGACATCTCTCAAAATGCAACAACTCGTCTACAGATGCTTAAATTCATATAATATAATTAACATCATCGTTATGTTACGATTAAGGAAAAACCTTGGCAAAACCATAGTGACGACGTGCGGGTGTCGACGGAGATCGTTTCCCAGAACTTGTCATTTAGTAACTACTTGAGCTAGCTACTGCCACTTCAATATTACTTTGTCGAGCTCATCTTTTATAAACTCCTTTAAATACACCAATGCACAGCCTCTACGAGATAATTCAGTGTAGTCAAATTCCACATCATATCCATTATGTTTTGCCTTTACCAATATCTATTGCCATCAAATCCAAAGTTTCCGTGCCATCACAATTACAGCACGCCATTCACCCCAGATAGCCGATTCTTAAGCTCCATATCATCTATTATTACCACAAGATGTTTTCCAAGCCTTTCTTACTCTGATTAATATGTTTTTAAAATCGTCTCGTGCGTGCTTCCTTGCTAGAACATAACGTTTCAGAAGATACGTTATACATTATCATAGTCACTGTTTCACAATATCATCCTCACATACAACCCTCTCCTATATGTTCATTTACATAGCTACAACCAATTTATTCTTTAACTGCATGCAGCATACAGCACTAAGCATTAGCTTCAAAGTCCTAAGTTTGAGTCTCCCGGCCAACCATCTTCAGCTGGGTATTCCAATAGATTTCATCTAATGCCTCATAATTAAGACAGACAATTACCATTTTTAAATATTATTTGAAGTTTCAGGATTGTATTATATATAGCACATAGCATTTTCTTATAATCAAGGCTCCCGTAGGCAGGTTTGTTCTGTATCCTCATTCATATTTAACATTCGATTGGATTCTACAATTAATATCATTTTGTGATCAAAATTCATACACCAGATGGCCTCACCAAAAAAATTTCTCTCACGATGTTCTGAAAACGGGGGTGGGGTCTAAGAACAGGGCTGGGGGCATGGGAGTAACCCTGGGTGACCCCTGGAGGTCACGACTTCCGGGAAACGTATCAAAATTAAGATTAATGGGGCACAGGTGCTCAAATTTTGGTGGGCGCGACTGCGAAAATCGAAGAACTCACTACTGATATGCGCTCATCCCGGACATTCAGATATTCGTAGAATATTCTACGCATGTACTAAAAATATCCTTGGGATATTCCAATATTCTCAGGGGGATACTCGTAGCATATTCCTAGAATATACCTGTGCTGTATGGGATGCCAATTACAAGGTCTCATTAGCTGATCTGTTAGAATAATACAGGCGCACTGCGCGAACTGATAAAAACCACGGACTGTGTTGATGGACCACGAAAGTTTTAAATGTTTCCCTTGACTGGTACAGATATTTTTTTTTAATGATGTATTAAGAATGGGCAAATGTTTATAAGGAATAGACCTTTCTTATCGTCTGAAGGCCCTTTTAGGACTTTAGAGTAAAAAAAAAAAAGCAACGAAAAATTAATTTTCTTAAATTTATTTTTTCATCCCATTTCCCGAATGTTTCGTGAAGTTTATACCAACGCTTTCTTTTGTTTATGATACTGACAACAAGGTCTCGCTGATTTCTCTGCTAGCATAACATGTACACAGTGAATTAAGAATGCAAACATGGAAATGTAAAAATACAAGATTTCTACATTCTTTTTACTTTAGTTCACAATGGTTCGTGGTGTCCTGAAATATTGCAACGTTAATTTAACTTATTTTCCGACGTCACGCAATGATGAAATTTGCACAGCGACGTAAGTCGGGCGACAATACAATATTCTATTGTCACTTTCATATAGTTTTATATTTTAAAAGCATATTATAATATTTATTTTTAATATGGACTGCTTTAGCCTAAAATAAATACTAACCCGCAACGATCTGTCGCTTGACTGGTTGCAGACCGCTTTAGGATTTGGGTCAGGAAACATTAGTTTGAGAAAAACTATACGAACACAGAAATAACTAAAAAATAAAGACATACTTTTCTTATAAAATTCGTACTAAAAAGTGAAAAATAATTTTGTTTATGAATGACTAAAAAGAAAAGCATGGGGCACGCCAATTGAAGAACTTATAAAGTGACTGTATATGAGAGCGCACGGCATGCTTTTCTTTTTAGTCATACATAAAAAAATATTTTTCATTTTCTAATACATATGGTTTTTAAAAAAGTAATTATGTCTTGAAAAGTATTTTTTATTATTTTTTAACTCACATCGCTTTGAGTAAAAAGAAAATCTGAAATAACTACTGAAAGGTTATTTCTAAAGCATCACATTTCATAGAGATGTCTGATAGGTTTACTGTAATCAAAATGATCTTGTCCTTACAATGAAAACATACGACACTAGGAATTTTGAAAGGAGTGGAAATTTCATTACAAGCAAAAATTTATCTTTTATACCGCAATTTTTCCTTATATAGATATATGTAGCAAGGCTACTGAATTTATATACTCTTATTCCTTATTATATCAAAAAATGCCCATCCAAACAGCCATAACAAATTATTTAAGGATAAAAAATTCACTATCCAACTCAAATAACAGACCGTAGCTCTGAAAGTACTGTAACCATTGAAACCAAATCTGTTTCATATTATAGGCAGTGTAGCGTAGATTATAACAGTTTTGTTTTATCAAAAAATTCCTATCCAAAAGGCTACAATAAATTATTTCTCACCACCTCTTAAGAAATTTCCTATGCGCTATCCGCCTGTGACGTAAAAGGGGCGTGGTTTCCCTCTGCCCTGATTATGTGATATTAACGCTGAGAGTTTTGAAAAAAAAACTACTTCGTATGGTAAGTGTTCAGAATATTGACGACGCATTGTAAGTTACATACAACGAGGTTTACTTTCCCCCTACCTTATCTGAAACAACAAAACTTTGTTTGGTGGTCAGTATTATGGACAGCAGCCTTTTCTTGTTTTTAAGGAGGCTTTCATCATATATACCAAATTTGGCGCTTTTGACCGAAAATGCGTTTTTTTAGACGCCTGTTGGTGGGAATTTGCTTTTTCTGGTTGGCAACTCTGATGCAACCCAAATGCAAGTGCAAGTGGAGTATATATTGGAAATGGAAGATCTTTGCACTGCCGATGTCTGATAAATGGCATTTAACATGAATTTTTACTTAGTTCTATCGAGATGTTGTGTCAGACGTACATTGTGTTCTTCTGTGAAGAAGAGATCTCAATCATTATTAAATACCAAGGTAAAAGAACAAGGTGTAGCTTTAAAATTGTCATAAACCGTGTCCTGATGGCATGTATTTAACTTTGTATTTCAGTAGTTGGGGTAGTACGCTTAGCGAAGTAATTCTGGAGTGCAAAGAGTAGCTTGCATTGACAATGGTTTAATACGGAAAAACGCTCCAAACCATACATTATAAGTATTTTTTTATTTCCTTAAGCACCCTTGGATAATATGTAGAAAACATTGATTTCTTACTGCACAGTTCTAGAACACTGGCTTCCGTGAGTGCATTGACGATATCAGCGTTAGAAGAAAAATGTTCAATATCATGCACTTAAATAACCCTAGTTAAATCATAGGTAAATACAAATAACAGTAACTCTGTAGTTTACCTACTTCTGGCATACACCACTGAAAGCGCCTCTAAATGCCACAATTTGCTGTACTGTAGCCACGAAACACACTAAAACACATGCAAAAGATGACCCAATGTTGGAAGAGTTTTAGGAACTAGTCCACCCAATGCATTAGGTTAGGAAAGTTAGGTGTTGAAATGCTCATGTGATTAGTATTTTGTGCCCTCGCAGTGGTACATGAAGGCTTGAATAAAGAACTTCAGGGTAGCTACTTAAATTGAGAACTTGCATTCCTACTGATACTGAAATGCTTCTAAAATACCAAAAATGAGACAAAATCAAGAAAGGTAGAAAGAAATCACGATTTATTTTAACAAAAAAATAATTGTCGATTTTATTAAAATTATTTTTTGATTTAAGTAAAAAAAATAAATAGATTTAAATAATGTGCGAAACTGAAAAAGCGGGTTCGTTTTACTTGATCTACACCAAAGGAAGTAAAATTTTCAGGAGAAAGGTTATGTTACCAAAGTGTGTAGGAGTATTGAAACGCAAATTAAAGTAACTTTTAGAGTCATGATCCAGTGTTATCAGGGTGAAATACGTAGATATACAGGGGACTATATATGCATCCGCCATAGGTGGAGATGTGTGCCATCTTCGTTCACGCGCTAATTGACCGACTTTGAGAGTGAAAAATGTAAAGACCACTTAACCTCCACGTTCCAATGGTCACTAACTAATTTAAGACGAAATTCGGCAAATGAAGTTACAATAGGATATGAGGAATGTTCGCTATGCCATTAGTATTCCTCCGCGTGTCACCATATCCGAATGGACTGGAATGCGTATTTTCCGAATTAATTATTTTCGTGGGGCTATCATACTATTTTCTGGATAGTTACATGTCGGTTTGTGCGTATGGAAGTAACAGTGACAATTAGTTTATAAGAACGACTGGTATTGACCGTATAATATTGGTCAGTAGGGTGGTGTCCTTTGGTGTAGATAAAGTAAAACTTAACCGAAAAGAACTACTAAGTTATTTTTTGTTTTCCAAATACCTTAACCAGTAAAATTCACAAATATGTGGTTCTCGCCACGGAAGATGGCCATGGAAAATAGACAATTATTAAAACTTGTAATAATTTTGGAAAGAAGGTTACGGCGTTACTGACTTATGATATATTAGACAAATGGAAATTAACATGTAGGAAACTTCTACATTACTTTCATGGATACACGATGAATGAAGTGTTTTCACAGGGGTTTACATCGTAATTAATTTCGAAAAAGAAACAATTTAGAATGCATGTACGCATCAGCTTTCCTGCTAAACTGACGTCTGTCTTCCTTTCTTCCTTAGCAATTGCAAATTTTTATAATCACAATTGGCTCTTTTCTTCAGTCTGTATCTTCCTAATGAAATATTCTAGGATTTAGGTTTGCTAAGATAAATTTCAGATCATTTCACTTAGTTTTCAGCCCGCAAAACTGTATTATCAATTTGGAAACATCCTATGATAATATTTCATAAAGTAAGAGATGAATTTTGGAACTGAGGTCGCTCAGTGGTACAGCTATCACCTCTGGTTCGTGGGGTCTCTCATTCGATTCCATGTTGGCTTTGTGGTGAACAAACGACGTGTGCACGGGTTCTCTCGTTTCCTCCCACTTTCATCATTCCGCCAGTTCTCCCATCATCATCCATTCGGTGATCCAAAGTTGCCTTAAAGGCCTTAGATAAAATTCATTTCAATGAGAGGTATATAATGCAGTCAGATCAATAGTAGATACGCAACTTTGCATTTTCATCCTTTCATTGAGTGTAAATTGCTTTCGAGCAATTTGTGAATAAATAAAATAATTTGATACAAATACACAAAGTAAGTAATGTTACAAGACATCTTTTTTTATTTTAAATAAAAACTGGATTTGCTGTTTTCTGTGTTCGTTTTCATATGTATTACCAAAAATAAACATACAGAATTTGTAATAAAGATTGTGTAAACTTATAATGTAAATCGGGTTTCTATGTTGTCCTCTACAATTTCGCATATAATGAGAAATGAACCAGTCAAATAGTTTGTTAAAATTCTGTGTCGATCACTTTGGTTCTGGTTTACATAATAAGAGCCTATCAGGACTAAAAGGTAAATTTCAAGGTTACATATGATTCAAACCGCAGAATGATTTAAAATACTGCACTTTTTTTTAAAAATATATATTTATGATTGTAATCATTGATTATTTTTTAAAAAAAAAAATCACCTGATTTAAATCGATCAACCTTGAAATCAAAAGATCTAAATCTGTTCCAAATTTGTTGTGATTTTAAATGAGATACCACCAAAGTGTGATCGGTCATTCCACGTCAGTTCAATCAGACCAAGATCTTAGATTTTCATGAAACTTTGCATCTTTGTTCCTTTTATTGATATTAAGTAAGCATGCAAAATATTTATGCCTTAAGTTTATCTCAAACGGTTTAGGTTTTACTTTCGGTTAAAAGTTTTTGGAATTGCACTTCTTTTTTATCGATTGGGCGGATCAAACCCAATTTGTTGTTTTATAGAAAATAAATTATATGTTCGTTATTTATCAACCAATGTTAATGAATTTTTTTATGAGTACACATTGATATGTAAGGAATAATAATAACAAACCAGCAAGTCCCTCCACGTGGTCAAGAAAAAGTCCTGAAATGTTACTTTGAAAATTTTTCAAAAATGAAATACGGAGTTTCACGCTAAGTGGAATGTCATCGAAAGGAAAAGGGATATTAAAACTTAATATTTTTTATTCTTGTTCTAAAAGATATACTCTACTACTAATACGAGGGTAAGTCAATAAGTAACTGGAAACTTTTTCTATTTCTTTTTAGGTTGGCTCTACAGCATTGTGTGCTCGCGAGACGCTAGGTGTCACCGTTGGCTTCGCCTGTGGTAGGTTGCAGCGTTATCACATCAGTCCGCTTTGCGCTGTTGCGAAGTAAAGATGGTCGCGCCACTCCCTGTGTGTACCAAAGAAGAACAGCGTGCTGTCATCCGTTTTTCTTTTTTTTTTGTCTGAAGGTGTACCGGGAGCGGAAATTCATAGAAGACTTGCAGCCCAATACCGGAACAATGTTTTGGTGCAGCGAAGTGTTTGCCAGTGGATTAAACAGTTCAAAAGTGGTCGAACGATCGTGAGGGATGAGAAAAGAGTAGGGCGTCCAGCTACAGCAACAACTGATCCTTCACGCTCGTTCGACCACTTTTGAGCTGTTCAGTCCACTGGTAAACAGTGTGGCAAAACATTGTCCCCGTATTGTGCTGCAACTCTTTTACGAATTTCCGCTCCGGGTACACCTTCAGACAACAAAAAACGAATGACAGTACGCTGTTCTTCTTTGGTGCACAAAAAAGAGTGGCGCGACCATCTTTACTTCGCAACAACGCAAAACGGACTGATGTGATAACGCTGCAACCTACGACAGGCGAAGCCAACGGTGACACCTAGCGTCTGGTGAACACACAATGCCGTAGAGCTAACCTAAAAAGAAATAGAAAGATATTGCAGTTACTTACTGATTTACGCTCGTAAAATATAATGAATGTGATTTCTTCACTCCATTACTTGGCTCACTCATTTTCTTGAAATCATTAAATTAAAATTTTAAATGTAGTAATGGTAATAAATAAACGAGACAAACCTGGAATTTAATCGTCTAACTATGCATCTTTGAACATTGTACATTAAGTACTATGGCCCATTATAAATTTTTAAAGACATTTTTGTTGTGATTTGTCTTAAGCTAATACATACGACGCTTATAGAATACAGTAAAACGTCGATTATCCCAACGTCAGATATCCGAGCTTTTTGATTACATTACAGCAATAAATATTGGAAATTTAAACAATGAATACTACAATAGTGAGAAAGAAATTTAAAAGAATGAATAATTTTAGGGCTTAGAATGGGAAATTTTTCTTTACGAGACCAACAATACTTGCGCGAACAAATGTTTTAGTTTAGAAAAGTTGTTGCATTGTAATGGTAACATATAGTTGACGTTCTACTGTATTTAAAATTAAATTTCAGAGAATAACAATCTTCTGTGTGTGAAAGTATAGGCTGTAAGGATAAGTACTTCCAAATCGCATATACTGTTTGTATTTCTTTCTAAAAAAATATCTGAGCAAGGTTAATTAAGATACTTAGGTGACGAAACTAATTAAGTAAGAAAAAAGAAACGCTCTTTAAAGGTGTACGTTCTTAAATATATCTGCCTAACTCGAACTTGTGGTACGATTTGTAGAAAAGTTCAGGTAATAATAATAATACTAAATCTAATGGCTTGTCTTTGCTTCTAACACCAACATACTTAAACTAGTTGAGTTGAAGCTCGAGGAATAATTGAAGGATTTTTTCGCACATGCCTCGTAATTTGTGTGTAGGCCTATATATTAGGACATTTATAGAACTTCGTTCGTATTGTTAAAAATACTTAGACATGCAAAAATATATAGGAAATATCTCAATATTTCTAAACGCAAACTGCAATTCTATTTTTCACATACTGTGAAGAAATTTGGTATTTCAGAGGTTCCATGAAACATTGGTGGTGAACTCGAGAGTAACTAACCCGGGACTGTCGTGGTTACTCTCTGGCGGTAGAGCACTTAACTAGCAAGCTGAGGGTTCTGGGTTCAATTCCCAGTTGGTTTAGAATATTTTTTTAATATGCATTTTTTGGTAATTAGGGTAATTTATTTCTCCTCCGACAAGGGGTGCATTTACTCTCAACGTATTTATAGTTTAAGTCGAAAATATAGAAAGTTGGGCAATTTAATATAATTTACCGTTAGTAATTTTTCCTAGAGATTATTCTTAAATAATATTTCATTTTAATGCAGGATGTGAAATGTTTGAGCACAACTTCAGTATGCAAAGGAGAACTTCAACTGAAGGAACAAGAAGAAGAAGGGAAGAAGAAAGTTAGTAAAGCAATGAAGGCGTATTTGAAAAGAGCCAAAGAACACGGTAAGAGGAAAAGTTAAAATAGGGTGCATTTTTTTATGTACCTGTTTGCAGCGGGTGTTGCCTGTTTCTTGATTTGATATTTGATTGCCAGAATATTTAGTAGTGTATTATTTTATTTATTTTCTATGGACTAGACAGGCAGTTGGGTCCGAACCCCGCCACATATCTGAGGGATGAGGAAGATAGCAGCCAGGGTCATAGTTCAGGCAGCATCCCTGCATTCATCTGGTGAAACTGAGGATAACCGTGGTAAACCTCAGTCAACGTGGTTTACAGCGGGCTCTTTAACTTATTAGCCTCTCTAGTACCGTTCCGAAGTTTTGTGTAATATTCGACAGACATGCTTAAGAAGTAGGAAAGTAAGCCCGTTAAAGCACGTCTACATTTAAAAATGTCCTGCCGACTTCAAATACTTCTTTGGTATGGCTCGTGATTACGGCATACTATGTCACCAGCGAAGTGCTCTCATATTGTATCGACAAACCACCAAGTGCTTTAACTCTCTAGGGTAAGTCCATTTTTGGAAATTTATGCATACCAGCTTATTGAATCGAGGCTGGCCGAGGTCTTTAGTTATTTAGATGACCTGTAAATTTAAACCATTGTTTTTTTCACACACACACACACACACCGGAAGACTGGATTGAATAAAACGAGGTAAGAACAAGAAACTGCTTTGCAAAGGACTCACTGTATCTATGTACATCATTAGATAGGAAATTTTCTGCCCTTTCCGATGGTGGAAGTCCCGTTTCTATATCTGGTGGGGATTCGGAAGTGTCGGTTCGAAAATCAGAACCCATTTTGATAATACAAAGGTTGTAAAACTATCAGGATGTCCTTATTAATGGTCAGTTAACGTGTTACTAATGTAATAATTAATCGAATTACTAAATGTAGAAATTAAATTAACAGTTTGCTTTGAAAATTAGTTTTAATATTTCGAATGTTTATATTGCTATGGTGATACTTTCGATCTGTTCCTAAATTTATCAGTATAAATTATTTCGTGACGGCTCTCAGAAACGTGACCATCATTGAGAGGAGTGTGTGTTTGAATGGGAGCCGGGTATGTAGAAAAGTAAATATACTATAAGGGTAACCTTTAAATAATGCTTTTGTCTGTTTGTCATTAAAGTACCCTAATTTTTGCATAGGTTACGAAATCGGAGGCAGATAAAAAAATCAGTTAATAAGGTTCCTGAAATTATTACTTAGGAATTCCCTTAATCCCTCTACCTTTCCAACAGTGTATTTATAAAACTTTGGAAAAAGGGTTATCGTGTACTTTTATTGTGATTATTGTGTATTACTATCATTATTAGTTTTCTGTAAAGGATTTGTCTCAGGTCAATAACACTCCAAAACTTCTCTACGTAGTCTCTCATTAGCAGAGATTCCTCCATGATTTTCAGTTTGGTGGGGGTAAGGTCAAAATTCTGAGGGTGGGTAAGTCAAATTTTGCACGGTTTCTATTGATTTTTGAAGTTGCGGGAGGGGGGTACTCTTTAGGATTTGGGATTGACACCTCCCACAGGCGGAATCACTGTTTATAAATGTGATGATTTTTTCTCCCAGCCGTGTGCTAGTCCTGCTAACCCATGAAGGAAAGAAGCTTCCATGACGGCGTCGTCACTGTGGAAATGTCCTTTCAATTTTTAAGGTCTTTAGGCTCAGGTCAGGATAGAGGAGGGGAAAGAATTAGGGAAGTTGTCGGCCAGGACCTATGTTAAAGGTGCCATCGCGGCATTTGCCTGGTGTGACTGAGAAGAACTTCAGTCAGGATGGTCGGTCGGTGGGATCGAACTCCACGACTACTAAGCAGCGGCTCGGCATGCCCTTTCAAGATGTCACTGTGAGTGCACGGAACAGGGAGAAGTCTGACGGTGCCAACTCTGGTGAGTGGAGTGGGTGAAGTAAAAGGCGTTCATGGACCTGCTGCAAGGAGGTGCGGGCAGTGCAGAACGCGTTGTCTGGGAGGAAAATCACACACGTTCATATTTTCAGGCAGTGGCGTCCGCTGTTTCTGCAAGTGAATGCAGTTGTGCTACACGCTGGTGAACTTCCGTATCCTAGTGCGACAACTACTACTCTCAAACATTCCTCGTAATTGCTGAAAATAGATCCCGTTTAACCAGATGATAAATAAAAAGGTTCTGATTGAACAAGATTGTCGTTTATCAAGCAGGATATGAAGTTAAGGAATTTCTCTATGTATTTATTCTGCTTGTAGTGGGTATGATGATAAACAGTATGTATAAATTCAACTTAAGTGGTTAAGAATAACAGAGTCTGTATCTGTTTTTTCTTCTATAATGTTGCAGAGGAATTTATGAAAGAACAGCTTTTGGAGTACAATATTGGTAAACGTCATTTGGCAAACATGATGGGAGAAGATCCGGAGCATTTTACTCAAGAGGACGTTGATGTAAGTTTTCAAGTGATAAGAAATATATATATTTTTTTTTCGTTATATGAAAGTATTGATAGTTTGATGATGCCCAGAAACATGTAAAATAAGGATATATCATAAAATTGAAATTAAGTATCCCCCACCTGGAACCATGGCGTTTGAAAGTGATTGTCTCACTTAGTATATAAATGCATTAAATCTAGTTTATGTAATATTACTGTAATTTCGCTGGGTAACACTGGTATAATGAATACTTAAATGATTCCAACTTCGTTAAACTCTTACGGTACGATTTTTAAAAGATATTTTAAATGAATGTAAGTTGTCACAAAATAATGAACGAGGCCCTAACTGGAATCAGTCTAGACCACACAATAAAATGATATAAATACAAGCAGAAATTAGAGGTAAACGGGATTTTTTTTTGTAAAGAAATCCATCTTCTTTTACGGAACCTGACGTAGTAAGGATCCCACACGATCAAGATTAATCCTTTCTGAATTACACAAGACTTCTCTACCCAGTAGCGTTATGGGGCCGCGGTGGCTTATATTAGAAATTATATAAGCATACGTAAGTTGGTCTGACATCACAATTTTCATATTAATTTTTTTTTTTCACGGTAAATATAAACTCTCAATTTTATTTTGTTTCAAATATTTTAAACCTTTCGGGATCGTACCTTATTAGAAATGTAGAGTTGGTTGCAAGTAGGAAACGAATTTTTGTGTAAGTACATAATTTTTCTCTTGTTTATAGGAAGTCGGCTATACTCGGCAGGAGTGACGAACACATTGTTCGGATGTATTTTACTAAGTTTTATTTCACGTAAAAATGTATAATAGTACGTAAAACACGTATTTGTTTGGAAAAAATATAAAATGCTCACATTTTAGGTATTCCAAACAAGATAATTTGTCGAATTTTGTGCTTAAAACAGACATTTTTGGTACACGAGGTTACATGTCGTTGCGAACTTTGAAACTTTAGCACGGTGACTTGAATAAGTTTAACGAAACTAACTCGTCGTCATTGCGGTATTTCAAGCGGTTGTTTACACAATACCTGGGATTGTGTAAATCCAAGCATTTTGTGTGGCAGCATAGAAAAAGTGAACTTTTCACCTGGGTTGTACATGCAAGGGCTTACGTACAAATTCCGAGATCTGATTGGAAATAAACCAAAAGGGGTAATAAATCTTCGTAAATTTGCTCAGGCTTTGGAGGGTAAACATATGCGTGAAGATGGCTGTATGATTGTATGTGACATCTCACTTTTCAAATGTGCATACCTGATTATTTGTACAGTGATATGGAAGGGTCATTTTCAGAATACCAGGCGTTGTTCAAAGAAAATAGACATGCATTTGAGATATACAATTTGAAAATGTGCTTTGTTATTCATTATAATCATAATTGGAACAAGTGACTAAAGCACTGTGCTAACTGATGTCTGTGTTTTGTTTTTTTGAATATTTAGGGAAAATATTTTTTGACTTTTTTTTTTTCTCCTAAAAATCCACTCTCTAGCAACGAATAGTTAATTTTCAGTTATATATTTTTAAGAAGTCTAAAATTTTAGGTTTTGAAACTTGCGAAGTTCGTGACGTCAACTGAGCGACCTTACCAATAATTTGCAATATATTTTGCCTACAAAAAGTTCAACTTGATACTATACCATTTTGCCCGAATGACACCATTTGTGTCGTCTGAGAAAAAGGATTAAGGCGCAACAAAACGTCCTTGAAACTTACAGTACCTTAAAGCTATAGGCGGTCACGAATAATTCAGTTGATATTGCCATGGGAGAAGGAATGGGGAAGGTAGTGGCCAAGGCCTAGATTGCAGGTGTCATCCAGGTATTCGATTCATGAAATTGATTGCAACTGTGGAAAATTCCATTCGGGATGGCCGGCATGAGCGGAATTCGAAGCCGCGCCTACGTAACGTAACTACGAGTTCTCCACCGAGCCGAAAGTTAGTAGAGTAACAATTCATTGAACTATTTATTATGGAGTATTATTATGTAAAGTCCAGCCGAGAGCAGGATGATGAAGGTCTTCGCTGTTATCATCTATTTTGGTCGAAAAACGGTCATCGATATTGCTGAAGTTATTTACATTGTTAAAATTATGAAATTGTTATCCATAGATGTCACCCGTACAGAATCATGAAAATACTCTTTTCAAATTTAGAATGATGTACAACTTAACATCACTGCAATTAAAAGTGAAAGTGATAGTTTATCTAGCAATTACCATTGCATTTAATAAACAGAATTATTAATAATTTGTTTCTTTTCCAGAGAGCTATAGAATATTTATTTCCTTCGGGATTATTTGACAAACTTGCTCGTCCAGTGATGAAACCTCCTGAAGAAATATTTCCTAAACAGAAAGCAGCAGAATTTGATGAAACCGGAAGACCGTATCATTACTTGTTCTACACAGTGTCACCAAATTTCTACCAATTAATGCATGTAAGTATCGGGATCATAATTTCTTAGGTGTTGGCCTACTTTGTAGTTTTCCATAGAGCTTACCTTACGCTATCTGAGTTGATTTACCAAATAATGAGCCAAAGTAACGTTAGCCTTCCGTCACAAACTGGCAACACTGGTTCCGCACTACTAGACGTTTCCATGTCATAGCAGGAAACACAACATAGACGATCCCGGAAAATAAACTGATAAATTACATTTTAACTCTCCGTTCTCTTTATTTTACCATTTGATTTATTCATCAACGTGGTTCTTCCTTGCGAATAGATTCAAAGCGAATCCAAAAGCTAGGATCTTGAATTTCACCAAGGTCATCGACAGTTCGCAAGACAAGGGCTATGAAGTTATCAGTATTTAGTTTTAAAGTTCCTTGGCAGCATTGTTAATAAAATAGAACCTTATAATGCCGCTCAGTTCGTCTGCCCGTGTCCAAAAAATATCAGCATCCACAAGTGTAGATAGGTGATTAAGGTGTCGTTTGAAACGTTTTGGCTAGACTGATTTAAAGCATCTGGAACGGTCTTGATTGGTGCATTGGGTCAGTGGTTCCAATCCATTTGAAAAACCTCAATTGTTCAATTTGTTTCAATTCCGTTAGATCAGTCTGGACCAAAATTGGCATAAACATTATTCAACACAATAGAGAAAGTCGTTGAGTGTTCCCGTCCCAGTTGTCGCTGTTGCTAACCTGTTCTATAAAAAAGAACGAGAGTGTGTGATATATGTATATATACCGAGATGTGTGGAAAGAAAAGGGGGAGGCCTTCATCCAGCAGTGGATAGAAAAGGGCTGAATATGATGATGATGATGATTATCAAGGGACCTGATCCTTCGCGACTGTTAGTAGAATCGCTGCGCTAATTTGTTATTTTTAGATTTTGTTTCTTTCTTGTTTTCGTACTGTTTCGTTATTTGAGTATTATTGCATTTGTTTCGTTTATTTTAAGGAGTTAATTTCTAACACTATTGTGTGTATATTTATGTTTCTTTACAATAGAATTACCTGATACAGAGTAAGGCAGCTTCAAAGCTCGATGGCCCTTTGTGTATTTCCTGATTTTTTTAAATCTTCAAGTAAACCAAAAACCTCTGTCTTAATACCTTTTACCATATGGTTCAAATGACGAAGTTAAAGTTTGGAAAAGAAGTGTAAGTTCGTTGTAATGCCTAGACAAGTAAAAGTGTGTTTTAGCGACAGGAAGGTTATCCGTTGTAAAACTTAGCTTTGATCGTTAAGCGGTTGGGTGGAAATTCTTGATAATTGCGGTTAAACTACAACGAAGTGTCAATCAAAAATTGCTGGTGTCTCTAATCACTTAGTGACAAAATTATACTTTCTCATTTAAGTTCCAAGTATTTTAATATCGTTAAGAAGGCTGAAGTATACCATGATATATCAGGAGTTCGAAGTTTTTAAGAAGTCCGTGTTGGTGTGAGCATAAACTCCTAAGAATGTCAATGCAGTACAAATCTGTACAGTTTCAAAACTATCAGCTCTCGCTGTTCTAGCTTTTTCCGAAAAACTAGATTAACAAACCGTCTTAATTTCATCACGCCAACAAGTAAGTACTTTTTAAAAAACTGAAGTGCTTGTGCGGAATATGATTAAAAGTGTTTATGTTACTTATTATTGTTATTTGTACTTCAGTACATCTTATTAATATTTCTTCTTTCTGTTTTATATTAGGATATATATGAGAAAATGAAAACTCTAAACAGTTATGAAGATACTATGATACGGAAGCAATTGAAGCCAGACCAAACTAAGAAACTGTAAGTGGAATTTTGTACATCAATTTCTCTTTTTAGATTTTAAATCTCTGTCAAATATTGGTTTCATGTTGATACAGTACGAAACTTGTCGGGCTTTCCACTCTCCGGTAGTCTGAATCCGGTGTCTCCAAGGTTATGGGTTCGAATCCCGGCTGAGGCATGGATGTTCGTGGATGGCATCGTAGCGGGCCGAAGTCTAGTTACTAACATTGCCGTCGGCCGGGTGGTCGAGCGGTCTACGGCGGTAGGCCATCGGCTCGAAGGTCCCGGGTTCGAGTCCCGACATGGGTGTGGATTTTAACTGGCTGTAAATGGGCGAATCGTGACGGGCCAAAGTCCAAAGTTTCTAGACTGGCCCATATAAAAATAAAGTTTACGAAAGTTGTACTAACATTGCCCCAAAATACAAAGTTTTTGTCCGTTTTCTTTTCTTTATTTATTTGGTGACAACACAACAGGCAATGGCCTTAAATAGTATGTACGTCATGTTCCAATAGACCTTTTTATATTCCAAGGTTTCAAGGATTTTGTTTCCTAGCTGTCTTCTTATTCTCTCGTATTATTGTTCTCTTGAAAAGTTTTAACCCACCGCAAATTTTGGAGCAGCATTGAGGAAGAATGTAACTATGCAAGTCCTGCTGTGGCCATTGTGATTGATGTTTTCGAGGGTTTCCTTCAGTTCCGCTAAGCGAAAGAGCCTAACTAAGGCCCTAGCAGCTTTCTTCCTTCCCCATCCCTTTTCCGTAAGAGTTCTCATCGAGAGACATCATCTTTCTGATTTATGATAGGTTTAGACCATAAGTAACTCCCTGGCCGCCATTAAAGTGTAAATTAAATAAAAAAATAAATAAATCTTGAAAAGATCGTTGTCTCCGTGCGTGCAATGTGACATTACACTTGAAAAGTTAATTAATATTATTTGGCTTGGGGGTTACCTATTAATATAGGGAAAAGTCCAAAGAGAGTATTGATTATAAAGATTGACTACTGCAACACGATGTTCATTCTAGACGTCGGACTAGCCGAAAGGTTATCGCGCTCGCTTTCTGTGCGCGTGGTCACGGATTCAATTCCCGCCTGGGTCCACTGAACGGAGTGGTTCGGAGCCCACTTTAGCAAAAACTACAGGCCATGTCCTTAGAAGCTCACCAGTTCGTTTAGAACGTTATAATAATCTAAGCAATGACGTTCGTTCTAGTCAGATAAAACAAACATTAACATGAATGATGCTGTAGGAAAATGTGGGGAAAAAACAAACTTCTCAAAACTTAGTAATGAGAGAATATTGGCTGGTTTGTACCACTAGATTTTTTTTTATAACTGAGTTGAATGACTAACAAGGATTAAGATAATGTGATGACGTTGATTGTGGCATAATTTCCTTTTAAAGAATGAGTAATATGCATTCGGAAAGTAAGGAGAATGAATATACAATACAATATTTAAAAGAGGTTTTAGAGAACTTGTGTAATTAAAAGTTACTTTAATCCTTACTTTAAAGTGATTAATAAATAATTTAGTCCATAGGAACTGTGGAGTATTAACTGAAGAACATGGAATGCGTGAGCAGCAGAATAGTATTCTACTAATTTGAATTTTCTATAGTACATAAAATTATCTCAGACAATCTCTACGAAATGACTGAAAATGTTTGAGAAAGAAAACTAGTAACTGGACTAGTTCATTTTGAGTTCAGAGAAATTCTCTCTGTGTACAGTAACCAGTCGTTTCTAGTAGTTCAGTGCTGCGTATCCGTTTAGAAAGCAGGAGAAGAGGCGCTATTGGATTCCTCCACAGTTCAACGATTAGTGATCGTATTTAATGTGTGTTTATGAATAGTTCTGACATGTATAGCCTACTTCCGTTGAAGCCTTGAGGGATGTCTTCTAGGTATTACCCCGTATTTATTTGCCTATTATATCATAGAGGACACCTCAGTCCGAGATGACTGTCGCGAGCAGAATTCAAAACTGCGCTGTCTTCTTAATGTTAATCCATTGTCAGTGTGACTTTTGCTACTTGAGCACGGACTAGCGATTAGTATCATCTTAACTTGTAGGCAATGCATGTTGGGTCTTTTTATTTAAACCAGATACTACAATTTTTTGTCCGTGTATTCAATCTGTACCTGACACACTATTTTCCTTGCAGAGATGTAATTGGTTGTATTTTTGTTACAGAGAGGTACTTGGTTCTGAGTGGCTAAGTAAGCCATTATTAGAGAAGGAGCTTGTGGAGAAGGTAAACGATTATCAGGTAAGGTCGTGAAAT
This sequence comes from Lepisma saccharinum, assembly GCA_022664845.1. NCBI lineage: Eukaryota > Metazoa > Arthropoda > Insecta > Zygentoma > Lepismatidae > Lepisma > Lepisma saccharinum. The sequence goes on along the minus strand of JAGDQP010001228.1, from coordinate 110,492 downwards.
TGAATTTATTTGTGACTTTAGGCACCCTTGGCTTAGGTCGGGAGAGAGTGGGGTAGGGGATAGGGAAGGGAAGGTATCGGCCAAGGTCTTACTTAAGGTAGCATCCGACATTCGCTTGTTGAAACTGAGAGAAACCCTGGAAAACCTAAATGAGGATGATGTCCGCGGGATTCGAACCCGCGTGTCTACCCATTGCCGATCCGAAGTCCATGACGTTATCGGCTGGATATGTTAAGATTAAGTCTTTCCTTAGATGTAAATTATTTTCCGTTTCCACTATGTGTGTCTTATTTGGAATAGGACCACAGAATTAAGACTTCGCGTTGATAATATTGCGCATTTAGTGTTTGTCTTTCTCTCGCAATCACTGTCAGAAATATGAATAATTTTCTTAGGTATATCTGTATACTATCTTTCACGGATTTGGATTAAAATATTTTGAATCTTCCAGTAATGTATTAAAAGAATAAAAGATATGAATAGTGGAATCCGTCTTTAAATGAGAAACTGTGGACATAAGAAGTTATATACGTTAATAGAGCTTGGGGTGCCCGAGAGGTTAGAGCGCTCGCTTTCTGCGCGCGTGGTCATGCGTTCAAATCCCGCCGGGGTCCATTGAACGCAGTGGTTCGGAGTCCACTTTACCAAAAACTGTAGATCCCGTCCTTAGAAGCTCACTAGCTCGTTTAGGACGTTAATAACAATGCGCTCATTTGTTCACATACATTAATAGCGAGTGCACGGCTAAAATACCAGAACTGAAATTAAAATACAACGGTTATGAGGTGAATTGTTCTTCTATCTACTAAATCCAACCCTTATAACTCTTGAGTAGATTTGGAAATGCCTTTAAAAAATGTTTAAAATGTTTGATTTTCCAGCGCGTACAACACCTCCAATTTCTGATTTCATGTGCTTGGTTGAGCATGCCATATTCAAGTTTGAAATAAAGAACAGAAAAGTATTTTGGAAGTGACTGCATAATTACCATCTCACATTCGTTAAACCAATACAACAATAGACCTGTGAAAGTTCACAATTTTATAGGACAGTCCTATATTTTTTTTAACACAGACTGTACGACTCAAGCGATGTTGTAGGAATAATGAAATCATGACGACTAAGATGGACAGGCCATGTGGCTCGGATGGGAGAAAAACGTAGATTGTATTCCATTTTGGTGGGAAAACCGGAGGGAAAGAGACCGTTGGGAGGACAATATTAGAAGGGATCTTCGAGAAGTAGGTTTTTGTGATGAAAACTGGCTTGTTCTTGTAGATCCCGATGGCGAACGTTTGTTACTACGGCGATGAATTTGCGAGTTCGGTAAGCCATAGAGTAAGGGTCTTATTAAGGGCAGTAAATGAATGAAATTTATATTATTAGGAAAGAACGTTAGAGAATAGGTGTCGTAAATATAATTGATCGTGATTGTGTAGTATGTAAATGGAAAAATCCTGCATTCCCGGCTACCAGCATGAAACGGCCATATTGTTATGCGTTAAGCGAATTACCGGAAAACAGCTCGTAAGAATATTAAATTGACGCTGGGTGCCATCTTGGAAAATAGTCGACTCTTCACAATTTTCGCAAATTTTGTCCGAGTTTCACTGTTTTCGGCTCTAATTTACAGACGAAACGAGCTCGGGATGTTTACGCATGAGATTCTGACACTATCCTCTCTTGATTCTGTAACATAGCACAATTTTTCAGTAGTGAATTTCTTCAGAATTACGCGGTGTTGGGTCCTAACTATAAAGTAATGTGCGTTATAATGAACAATAAATTTTATATACTATATGCGAACATTTTAAACAATGTTACGTAACTCATATGCACGTTTACAGTACTAAAATGTCCAATTACTGATCAGTGATCACATAGTGATATTACTGATTACGTTGGGCACATTCTCGAAGCAACGTACATACGAGGACGCCTTTGATGCAAGTACCTTTCCCAGTACAGCGCATTTTGCAATGGCATGTCACTCTCGATGTCGGTTGTCTACAGGGGTGGTAACCAAGGTTATTGTCAGCAATAAATTGCCGGAAATTCTTGGGAAAAGGCCGACCTCGTAAAGACAAAGGAATCGCCCCGCTCGGGCCTACCACATTTCTTCTAAAGCCCTTTAAAATATTCGATTTGGACGTAGGTTGTCTGAAGCTTTCATATTCAGATATTGATTGTGTATAAGTTGTGTCCTCTGAGAAATAGCTATCTGACATCACTCTCCCTTTCCTGATACGCTATGAACATCTTGCAGAAAAGATTTAAATTTGTACGTGCACTAGCAAATTTCGCTTTAACTGTGTAGCGGATTTTGTACAAGGTACTGTTGAACAGCTGCAGATTTACTTTCTTTAAAATGTCATGTATGGACTGCTTACACATCACTATGGACGAAGTCCTGATACATCTTGGTTTCTGTAGCGGCAGCGACGTGGATAGACTGGTAAGATTCATCCTGGGCTATTCGTCTAGAGCACCAAACTGGGGACAGCTGCTCTTCAAAAGGGTTTCCATTCTCACGGAACGTATCATCTAGGCTATTCACATGACTTCTAAACTTGACTTGGAAAATTTTCATGTCTTCGTAATGCGCGTTTCCCGGTACGTGTAAGTCAGTAGAATGGCTGTCTTGATATTCTGCCTGTAAACAAGCAATTTCAGGGCACTAGCGTACTTTCGTCAGAGGAGTTTATGCGTTCTCCATTCATAGCCCCCAGCAGCAAACAATTTTCCTTTCGCTTCAGGTTCTTTTCGTGAAGCTGGTAGTCGGACATATACGACAAGTGTCGGGAAGATATCCTATTGATGAAATGTCCCCTACAGAATTTCTGAAAGACACCAGGATGACGAACGGCGCAATTTTAAATTTCACAATTGCGCAAATAAGTGCTATAGGCTGCAGATATTTCTTTTTTGGAAAGAGTGCGTAATTCTTTAAATTTATTATAGTGATAACTAACATCTCCGATTACTTGTTTCCATTTTCTACGGTGGTATGTCTATTTCTTGATTAGTTTAATTAAGTAATTTGAAAACCAGATTGAATACTTTAGTTTAGGTCTTTTTCGGGGTATACGTTTTTCGAAAATGGCATATAATGTATTATAGAAAGAGTCAACAGCATCATCGACAGTTAAGCTATCCGATACAGTTTCCCAATTAACTGTTGCAATGTCACTATACAATTGCTCGTAATTAGCTTTGGAAAAGTTGTAATCAATTGTATGTGATTTTGCTATATTTTTGTTCCGCTTAGTGTACATAAATTCAGCTAATAATGCAGGATGATGAACATCCCCAGGAACGATCGAGTCATGTTCATGCGTTACAATAATACTGTGAAAGTTAGAAAGCACTAAATCTAATGTTTTACCATATATGTTTTTAACATTGTTGAAAGATTTTAAATTGTAAAAATTCATCAAATTATATAATTCACGGCAGGTTGTTGTAGAGTTAAGAAAATCGAAATCAGTTCCTCTCAATTCACTAATATTATAATCGCCTATTAGGAGAATGCTGATTTCTGGTGGTAATACACTATATATATGAAATCAAAATAATCTTGGTATTCTGAAATAGGAGACGCAGGTACAATATAGACAACACACACAAATATACAAGTAACATTATTTACAAAAGGTTTGGCTAGAATACAATCTACACCAAAGATATCTGGGGAGGAAACTTGCTGCACTCGAAATTTTTTATTTACAGCCAACAGAACTCCACCCCCAGATTTCTTACAAGAGGAAGCAAGATTTCTGTCAGCTCTTAACACTACATACCGTGAATCAAAAAGTTCAGAATCTATATGACTATCTGTGAGTCAAGTCTCAATTAATGAGAAGGCGTGGTGATAGTTATTGTTTAAAATGTTTTCATACAAGTTGTTTATTTTGGTTCGAAAGCCACGTGTATTGTGTACGTATAAACTAAAGTTTGCTTGCTTCCCAGAGGTTACACTTTTGTCGGATATACTGAGTCAATAATCATCCCTTCTTACCTGAAAACTTAAGTCTACTATTAGAAGAGGATGTACTATTCATTACAAGAAGAGGGAGAAGAGGATGTACTATTCATTACAAGATTGTTCGTTTACCGGTCTTGATTTTTCAGATTCACTTTCCCCTCTCATCTTCTCTCTGTCGCTGTTATTGTCAGGAACAGGGAGGAAGGAGATCTTGCTTGTGTTTGCTGTGTTTTTGTTCTGTTCTCCGGGGGGGTCACTAAAGGCGAGGGTGGGGCGGCTAGATGGTGTTTATCTCGATTCAGCTACAGAAACCACATTTCCTTCGTGCAAGTTGGATGCCCTCGGGGTTTCAGGTGTCGCAGAACTAGCTGATTAGTAGGTTGGATGCCCTCATATGATTAATAGGTTTTCCTATATATGCGAGAGACAGCTTCCACGAATTTTCTTTGAGATGATAAACAATAACCACTGGCGTGACAGGTCGATAGGCCCTGAGCCTGCCCCAACGCCATCTGTCCGTGTTTGGTGGAACTGCGTCCATCTGGGTGACGGTTGTGTGGTCAGCGCATCAGGGGCCTGTTCTAGGCCGAGTGTGGCCGTCACTTCTTTATTCACGTGACTCCCCAGATCACCTCACGACTCTGGGTGAACGCCGAAAAGTGGGACTCCAGCCGGGAATAGAACCCGGGACCACGCGGACATGAGTCCAACGCTCTAACCACTTTAGTATGGATTTTGAGATGATAGTATTCGCTTAACTTGCTGTAAAGTGCTATCAGTATAAAAAAAACCTTCGGGTAAATACAAGAGTGACGCAAGAATTCTACTTACAAAAGAAGTGATATCCATTTTCCGAGTTACTTTCTTTGTGTCACTATGACGGAAGTGTTTCCTTTGTAATAAAATCAGGAGATTTAGTATCTTTCCGCCATAGTGACACAAAGAAAGTAACTCGCAAAATGGATATCACTTCTTTTGTGAGTAGAATTCTTGCGTCACTCTTGTCTTTACCCCGAATGGTTTTTTATACTGATATCACTTATTTTGTAAGGCTGCCTATTAAAAAAAGTGCATAGTCTTCATAGAAAAGTCCGATTTTGGGCTGTATCTCGAAAACGGCAACTCCTATAAACAAAATAAGCTTCGATTTATCCCAACTTGTTGGGACCCGCAATTGATCCCCAAAACCTCCGGTACCAACCACTTTGCGCTAAACCAAAAAGACTCAGAATGACGGAGGCCCTTTTCTATCATTTGTGAAAATTGTGTGATTGGGTCATAACTTTAGAACCACTTCACCGATTTTGACGTGTGATACACCGTTTGAAAGGTGTTGAAGCGTAGATTAAGATTCCGCAAGCTTCGGTCGCCTATATGCTCTGTGGTAAGTGACTAGGTGCTATCACCAGAAATGTGAAATTCTGATTTTTTTTTATTTTTTTTCAAACCACCCTAGGGGGTCCCAGGGAGGTTCTACCGATCCATTTTTTTTATGTGTATTAGTATGGCAAAGGGCTTTCAAATACAACTTCAAGCATCAAAATCCGGCTAATAGTTTGCAACATCCGAAATTATCTATATGTGTATGAGTGCCGCTAACAGACTCGTTGCTTAGCGTCACTCGAAGAACTGCTGTTCTTCGTGATTTTACGATCGTTTTAATGAATTGTGAATGCTCCTTTATAATCTTCCCATTTTTGGTTTTACAGTATTACACAAAATCATTTACACCTTTTCGTTTTTGTTTATGTATACACCAGATCTATACACGAGACCCAGCGGCCGTAGGTCAGTTGGCAGAACGTTGGCTTCGTATTCGGGATATCCTGGGTTCAATACCACCTGCCAACCATTCTAATAGGATTTTCCAAGGTGTTTCCTCAGTCAGACCAGAAAATAAGGAGATGGTACCTTTATTTTATGCCCTGGTACCTTCATTTTTTGCTTGCTTGCTTGCATGCAGGGTTGGCTGGTTTAAACCAGAAGCAGTTTAAAGCAAAAATGGCACAAATAGTGTGCATTTCATGGTGACGATTCCACATATTAAACCATCTGCATTAATTTTATATCATTTTTGCTCAATTTTAACTAACTTTCGCTTAAGACTAATTTTAATATGTTTTATATACTATTCTCGAACCTGTATACAATATCTCGTGGTCATGTATTTACATTTCTTACAACAAGTCTCTGGTAAGGATTTGAGGTATTTCGTAGAACCGAATCTAGAATTTTTAGTTTTAGACACTTTAATCCTTATAGTTTATAATATGAAGGGCTCGGAAATAAAACATGAAAACTCGTAATATGGCGAAAACTGTGTTTATTAGGTGCAGTGACAACTTATTCTGGTTAGAGGAATAGAAGCTCGGTTGTAGTTTTGTAAACTTTTAAAATTTTCACCATGGATCTTCAGTGAGAGTTCGAAAAAGTTTGATAAACACACACTTTGGGTTATTTCGTTTCACTCCCGGACCCTTCGTATTTTATTCAGACGTAAATTCCCCATTCATTATTCAAAGAATATGTACAATTGTGAGTTTATACTTACGAAAGCAAGTTTTGTTTGTTCATAAGTTTATTTTTTTTTATTTTTGTAGTTTCTGTTATTATTATTATTATTATGCAATTGCAATCAAAGCAAAAATTATAAAGATTTTTTTTCTCATAAAAACCAGGAAACGAATTTATTGAAATTAAAAGTATTTTCTGTATGTATATGTATGGATGGTTCAGAGCCAGAGTGAACTAAATATTTCGTACTATCTTTATTCCCTTCTTTTATTGATATGCAAATTAAGTCGCTATATTTCTGACTCACTGAACTAGCTTGGACTAAATTAGATCTGTACTACAGTGATTTCACTTGTGCAGTTGTGTATCTTTTCGTTCTTCTGAAGCGACTCTTAATAATTATATTCACAAGTATGCAAGAGCAGTACAACGTATTTCTTATCAGGTGGCCTCCGACTCGTCGCATTTGTAATCAAGGGGTTCCCGTTTCGAGTCCAGGTGGAGGACAATTTCACTCCGGTTTCCACTTTAAACTCTATTTGTAGGTCCCGTCCTTCATAACCCCGGTTCTGCTGAAGGACATTAAGTAGAAACAAACTTATTTCTATCCATATGTAATATAAATAAATAAAGCAAACTATTTAAACCAAAGAAGGAAAAAAAAACTGTTTGAACCAAAAAAACATGGTTATTGCCAACCCTGTTTGCTTGCTTTCACCATATACTTTACATACTACACAAACGGCTCTGATTAGATCTTGATTCCAGGTATATATATTAATATTTACTTTTTATTTTATTTCACAGAACAATTAGAATAAATTATATTAAATCAAACTTTCATAAATCTCAGCTCTCAGTGCGAAATTGCCAGGTCTTTAATTCATATTAGTTGAAATGAAAATGAGGAAATATTGTGTGAAAATTATTTTCTTAATTAGAAAATCATCTTGCTTCTGCGGTTGTCATGTGATCTGAGATATTAGGCTTCGATTAATGGATAACGAATCCTGGCTGGAGCATGACATTCAGAACTCAACTGCTTAGTAAATCGGGAAAGATTATTTAGTTACCGAAAATGTCCTAAAATGCAAAATGTATTAAAAAAATTGAAACCAGAAATAACAAATATTTTTTCCCCTTTTTTTTTCCAGTATGAAGAATTTGTTAACTCAATGGAGAGTTTGCTAAAACATCCATATTCCTACCAGATTCAAGACTTTTTGTTGAAGTACAGGAAAGCACTTTTGACTAAGCAGATATCTGAGGATATTCCCAAGGTAATTTGGAAAGAAATCTAGTTGGTGAATATGGAAAAAATATGAGCAACAATAAATAAAGATAAAAATAGGCTAATTTATAGATTAGAGATAGACTACATCAATCTATGAAGGTAAATTAAATATACAGGGTAAGTCAAAATGATGTACCCGATTTCATAAATTTATTTTGTGAAATATAATGAACATATCTGAATGTACTACATGTGGTAAGAAGGGTAACTCTCAAAGTTTTTTTCAGTCACATCACAAGTGCTCTATGTGAGCACCTCGCGTAACACGACACACATCAAGCCGATAGTCTATCTCCTGCCAAACCTTGTGTAGTGTGTCACGGTCAATCTCTGCAATGGCTGCTGTGATGCGGGCGCGAAGGTCACCCAATGTTGTTGGAAGTGGTGGTACGTAAACACGATCCTTTATGAAACCCCACAAAAAGAAATCACACGGGGTCAGATCGGGGGAACGAGGTGGCCAACGAATGAGAACTCGATCCTCCTGAGATGCACGGCCTATCCAGCGCTGTGGCAATGCCTCATTGAGATGATCCCGAACGCTGCCATGGTAATGCGGAGGGGCACCATCCAATTGAAGAATGAAATCTGCACTATCCTCTTCGAGCGGTGGAAGGAGCCATTGTTGCAGCATATCAAGAAAACATGTCCTGTCACAGTAGGTTCAAGGAAGAAAAAGGGCCCATAAATCTTTTCAGGGGAAATGGCACAAAACACATTCACCTTGGGTGAATCGCGTTGGTGTTCTACAACTGCGTGGGGATTATCAGTTCCCCAGATTCTTACGTTGTGTCTATTCACATTCCCAGAAAGGAGAAAGGTGAAACACCGCTTCATCACTGTAACGTAACCTTTCGGCGAACCCATCCTCTTCCATTAACGTGAGAAAATCAGCACAGAAAGACGCTCGAGCAGCATAATCAGTGTCTCTTAAGGCTTGTAGCAGTTGCAAGCGATAGGATTTCATTTGTAAACGTTTCCGCAGAATTCGCCATACAGTTTTCTGTGGCATTTCAAGTTCCCTCGCTGCCCGGTGGGTAGACTTCTGTGGACTCCGCACAAAACTGGCGCGAACACGTTCCACTGTCTCTTCCTCAGCTGAAGCCCCAGTCGATTTTCGCTTACAGATGCAGCCCGTATCTCTGAATTTTTCATACCACGTACGAATGGTTTTTCCAGTAGGTGGGTCTCTGCCATACTTGGTACGGAAATGCCGTTGAACACTCATCACAGAGTTGTTTACATGGTAATCCAGCACACAGAACGATTTCTGCTCTCCAGTCACGCGACTTTCGTTAACTGCTTCCAGCGCCGCGTAGCGGTAGACAATGCAACCACGCGGGACATAAACTAAACTCAACTAAACTTTGAACTTTTGCCTTTCCTTGCGCGTAGCTCACATTAAGATATGTTCATTATATTTCACAAAATAAATTTATGAAATCGGGTCCATCATTTTGACTTACCCTGTACAGGAAGAACCTGCGAATATCTCTTGTTACGAATCGTACCGTTCCACGTCACTGGGATCGCTCCCAGAACGGCTAAATCAACTCTCAACCAATTCTTCTACTTTTTCCTTCAATCATACATTCAAATACATCCTTCAGTATAAAATATCTGTGTAACCAATGTCCTAACCAGTTCCTTTTCTCTGCGGTATTGTTCAGCACTTCTTTGCTACGTATCATGTGTATCCAGCAATTTTTCCGGTCTCCTCCATGACCACATTTTGAAAGCTTTACTACTTCTAAAAGATAAGATCCAAAGTTATTACTGAGAAAGCCAAGAATTTGCTTAGAAGTGGTGAAAGCAGAGGTAGGATATTTTAATAAAACTAAGGAGTAGTAGAGTTGTTAATACTCAAATGTACCCATATGTAACAAAATTAATTAAATTCATCAGTAATATTCCTTTTTATGTTTCTTAATAGCATAGCGCGAGCATATATCCCCACTTTATCCCCCCACCCCGAAATAAGTATTTCATGAACTATAAGGTCTTAAGACGTGGTTGAGGTTTCGTTGGAAAGTTTTTCACTAGATTTCGAGAGCCTCCGGAACCGTCTTAATCGGTACAGCGGGTCTCGAAGTAGCAGGGGTGTCCAAACTTTGATTTTCAATGTAATAACTAAGACCCAGATAATTATGTGCTTAAATGTTCACAAATATGAATTTATGCTTAATAATGTGAGCTTAAAATTTAAAATATGTGATAGACACCTCTGACATATACAATTCCATCCCTATTAATCTTCCCATCTCATATACAAGGGCATTTCTCTAGAAAAATAATTTCACAAATTTAGAAATTGAGATCCTAACTCTAATTTCCACTTGCATTAACTTCAACAGCTTTCAATTTGTAGATCATACAGAAAGAAAGGCTTTAGCTAACATCCCCATGGACCATTGAGAATCTTCATTACCAGCATTTCCAGAGTTAAGATTTGTTACGTATATTCGTTATATTGATGATACAATTTATGTGTATAATTCTAATTCAGAGTTAAATTTTCTTTTAAAAGGCCCTCCCTACACCCCACTCAAGAACTAGAAAATTCTGGAAAATTATATTTCCTCGAAATATATAAACTATGTATAGGACACCTAATCTTCATATATTTATATATAAGAATAACCTGGCCATTCGTTATTTCCAAAAGGAATAATAATAATAAAAAACTTGCGAGAGTTTAGAATTTGCACCGACTCACAGGAAATAGAACGTATTGTTTCTCTAGGTATTGGGAACCGATATAACTTAAATCAGCTAGATTCTTAGTGCATTTCGGTGCACGACGTCTTTACAAAAACTGATAAAAGTAAATTAGGATCAAAATATTGAAATGAACACAGAAAAATTGGCAGCCTCCGTGACCGGGACTCGAATCCGGATCTCCCAGTTGCCGGCTAAATATGCTATCCATTATACCACCACGGCATGGTCAATTCTTTGTGCATATAGAATGTCCCTCTCGCCTTAGACACTCTCCCAACTCTTCATTGCTGGTTACGAGGCCCAGGTACTCCCCTGCATGCGGAGATTTTTAGTTGAGGAATCTCTATCATGCAGTGCGAAAGAATAGATGTTATTACCTTTTTCACAAATAACCCAGCAAATGTTGAAATTAACACACAAAAATTGACAGCCTGTGTTAATTTCAACGTTTACCATACACAAGGTTATTTGTGAAAAAGAATATCCTAATATCCTAGCCTACCCTACCTTGATCATAGATGCCTAACTGCCATAAATAAATTCAAATTCAAATAACTTTCACTGGTCTTTCTCCACCGTAATACCTAACGTAGACTAGTCTGTTATTTCCAGTAACTTAATTTAGGCTCATGTTACTTGTGTACAGCCCTTAATTCTCCACTATTGATGGTCCATGGCCCACTGCAGCCATACGACCATAGAGATTCCGGTGCCTTATGGATCCAAAGATATTTTTTAAAAAGAGAGTTTTCCCTAACTTGGTAGCGTAGTTCAAACTAATTTGTACACCCGTTAATAAATGCTCTTCGTTCTCGATTAGCAAGCAGTTGAACATCAATCTGTCTGTTGTAGAGCGGTTGCACTAACCTCATGCTATCAGCGCCTTCTTTCGCTCCTGTATATAGTGTACTTCTGTTAACTGCCTTGACCCATCTTTTTTGTTGGCGTTCAGAATGGTGGGCTCCAGTAACTCAGTGGGGGTTGTTTGGTTGATGATCTTTTTGTACATTGCTTGTAATTCAAATGTAGTAGATGTTAATGTTTGAAAGTTTCAACTTCTTTCTGGATACTCTGGGTTTGAGTAAAAAAGGGTATTTACAAAGACTGTTTAATGTTTCGTTATGAATAACATCCTATTTTTTCTGTTACAGCCTGAATACGATGCTGATGGTAGGGCCTTTATTCTTGTAAAAGGTAAGTATTCATGTATTTATATTTGTAACAGGTCCGCCGCCAGGCACAAACTGTAAAGGGGTTGGAGGGATGTCACGGTGTACTATTTTGTGGGGGCAAGAAAATTGTAGGACGCGCTACTCCGCCACGCCCTAGCTCTTACTGCTACGAGCGTGGTGGGTAGCATATGTGTGTGCATTATGAACGGGAAACCTATTTAAATTAGTTTAAGTAATTGGAATCTATTGACAAATTGGGCTCAATATAATTAGGTATTAAAGGGTTTCTTTGAATTAGTACCTCAATATGATTTTCTGTTTATTATCTCTTGCATTTCTTAAGTTTCGTGGAGTGTGTGTGTTTCATTATTTTCTAATGGCAATCTCAGGTAAAAAATGTTCCTAAGCCAACGTCAGGCACCTTAAAAGAAAAGCTGATCGAGTCAAGTAACTCAATTGTAATTCTTTTGTATTTGTGTTAGAAACACACCGCCGGTCTTGCATTTTATCAATTGACTATGTAAAATATTGTCCCAAAGCGTCACAAATTAACTTTTTATGCTGGAATAGTTCAAAGTAAAATGCTTATGTAGATCGTACCGTATTCTCGAAAGCTTCACGGACGGCGATCATATTTTTCACACGTTTTTCTTAGGTCTAGGGTAGGAGTGCATGCCAGATGTATTCACAGCCTTTCCTTTCATTTAAAATTTTGCCCCCACCCCCACCCCACACCCACTGATTGGCCAGTAGGTTAAATTTCAGAAGTGAAAAGAATCTACGTTAAGAGGATTCATAAACTGGCTTTTACTCTTAGGAATTGATTTATAGAAGTAACACGATCTAGTGAAATATATGGAAAATTTACATATTTGACAAAGGGAGTTTCTTATATTCTTTTGTGTAATCAACCCCGATTCTAATGCTTACAGCGACAGACATTCATTATAAATCCTTGAGAAAGTATTACTTTAAGTATTTCGTATTATTTTCTTAAATTTGTTGGGTTTTATTTCTGTTTGAATTCGAATTTAATCTTTGAGCCCTGTAGGCAACTTTGGCTAGGCCGGATGGATGATGATGGGTGAATTGGTGCATTGAAGAAAGTGGGAGGAAACTGGAAAACCTCGAGAAAATCCACAGACATGTGTTTGTCCACCATAAAGCCCACATGGCATGAACAGGGATCGAACCGACGACCCCAGGCACCACTGAGGAGTTGCTTCAATTAAGAAGTAACGGACTCCAGTCTTGAAAGAGAGAGAAACAATGATGAGAGTAATTGCACTGATAACGAGACATCGAACGAAAGGCGCCTGGTAGGGAAGTTCCGTATGTGGATTTTCGAATCAGGTTTTTTTTTCTTAATATACTTACATGGGACAGCAGAAAACATGTCCCGTTGAATGATATACAAAATTTACTGGCAAGGTAGACATGATGCCAAAAAACTGACCACTTACGTAATTTTTTTATTGAAATATTTATGCCTGAATAAAATAATAGTAGTCCAGTATTTTCTTCTTAGGTTTCCTAGTTATACTACTGACAATAATTCAGTGATGATGACTGAGACATCTTGTCCTAGTACTTTCAAGAGCGGCCGTAGCTCACTTGGTACAGCGTTGGCTTAGAATTCGGAAGGTTCTGTGAACGATCCCAATGGCCGTCTATCCTGACTGAGGTTTTCCTCAGTCATACCAGGCAAATGCTGGGATAGTACCAATAGACTAGACCTTCCAACATCCTATCCCGACTTGAACCTAAGATGCCTAAAGGCCACACGTATATTCAAATTCAATACTTTCAAAGCATTTACGTTACCAATAGGAGTTGTGATACCCAAACACATTGATCGTTGTTGTTTACTCTAATAATTATCGTTTTACAATTTATTTATTGTTTGTTTGTTCCTAGAAATATATTTTAAAATTTATTAATTTTTTAAATATAATTTAATCTTTTCTAATTATTTAAGCGAATTTAACATGCATATGGCTTTTATTTCTCGTTGATAGAATGTTTAAGAAAACGAGCCTACGCAGAAGTAACACTCCGAGTTCCAGGCACGGGCAAGATGACAATCAATGGCCAAGATGTAAACTATTTCGATGATATCCAGTGCAGAGAACAAGTGAGTACACATTCATTTTATTTCATCTAAATGTGAGTGTACTACTTACATAAGAAATATTATTTTGTATTTTAATTGCAGCGAAGTGCTAAGTATATTGCGCGATTAATATGGACAGAATAAATCCATATACAGTGAACCCTTAATTTAACGATCTAATAGGGACTTCGAGTGTTCATCAAATCACAAAATATTTTTTATAGTATTTATAACATAACGCTCCAACTGTAATGATATTAGTATTTTAATTTGAAGCATTGTGTGTTCAGAGAATCGGCAACTTCCAAATTTCGAAACTAATTATTACCATTTGTTTGCTGCTAGAAGGTTGCTGTGAACGAATAGGTTGAACGGAAGTATCAAGATGCCAATGTCGGTAGTTTCTCTCTCCCTTTCTCTGTTAGCGCAGGGCGCATCGCCGCTTGTTGAGAACCACGTAATTTTACTTACTAATTGGCATCCATATTCTGGTCTGGCAAACTATGTCCGAAAGATCAGAAGTCAGTTGAATGGAAGGTTTACTGTACGTACTAAACTCAGACTATAACTAAATTAAAGGTACTGTATTTCATTCATTCTGTACACCACTGCTTAAAAAAAACTAAATCCTGGAACAGTTGTTCCTGCTACGTGGTCGCGGATGAATTGAGTGACGCTAGTGAATATACACAATAAACGTGAAAATATGTAAATTTTAGGGATGGGTTCATGATACTTTCGATACCTCGATACCACTGATCCTTTGCAAGGTGTCGGTATCGGTCGATACTTTCAGTAATAAGCACCATACTTTTTCGATTATTTGACACATATTTTTTTTATGAAAATAATCTAGTCGTACAACATTATTGTTTAGATCTCATTATCAAAACAGAATTACTTCAAAAGAAAGGGTTTCCCATGTTTCGTATGTTAAGAAGCGAGAGATCAATAAGATACCTATTGAAATTCGGAATTTTTTTTTTTTAGAGTTTCTGTGCCTGTATTTAAGAGGCCTCCGTCTCAAGTCTCAGAATAGAAAAGACAGCAGTGACAATTGTTTTCTTGTTTGTTTTGCCTTTATTTCTTTTTAATTCAATTCTTCAAAACAATATCATAAAACTTTCATATAATGGTTTCTTAATATCATGTGACTTTGGATCCAGTTTACTGACGTGTGAGCATTCAAAAAGTTAGTTTAGCTACAAGAATAAAAACATGTCCTTCTTTTGTATAAAATGATGCAATGAATTAATATATTTTTCAAATTGAGGAAATTTCCAAAGTAATATTTGTGCATAGCAGCTGGCAACAGTCTTCTGCGAGAGATGTTACTACAGAAATAATATGTAACAAACGAGCATGGGTGGATTTCAGTCTCATTTTTTGGACCTGGCCCACTACTTGGCAGATGAATACTTCGTGGAAGGGAGAAAATTACATCGGCCGCGATTAGGGGGCCTTAATGGGTAGTTGTCCTTCCTTTAGTTTTCTCTCGCATTCATCTAGTGAAAATAGGTAACAGAAATTGAACATTGAAAAGCTTAAATAAAAGGAGTGAAAGTTACTTACGTATTCACGAGTACTTTATCGCCCATACTAACAAAAAGAACAAGAAAAAAAAAAAAAACTTTATTAGGAGTTCGTGTCAATAGGGTGCCTTATTTTCTCGATTATTATGAGATGTTACAAAATTAATATTTTCAAGCTTGTTCACGTCAGGTAGTTGCAAAATTCTATAAATTGAGAACTATGGAAAAGTAAAGTTTGTAATTGAGAAAGTTGGCAATTTTGTTGCTGACCATGTGTTGAATATGCCTTGTTATTTATAACTTCTAGGCATATTTCTCTTGCGGAAAAGAGGTCCCTCAATACGAAACTTTTCAGACATGATAAAATGATAAGCCTCCGCAAACACAACTCTTAAATCAGATTCGCTTATAGCACTCTTACCCCTCATTCCCTCACTTTGAAGTTACTCTGTCCTTCATAGGTTTTCTTCGAATGCTTCCTCATAAAATAATAGGCTCTGTATTCCTGCCTCTGGCACCTCAATTCTCAACGTTTAACTACAGTCCTACAGGGCACAAAAAGATTCTCTTTTTGCAACAGATAACAATTCCTCCTTCCAGGTTAAGAAGAATTTAATTCCCGGTCTGGTCGTGAAACCCAGCAATGAAACCAGTGTCTTCCTGTTTCAAAGCTGTTCAGATCCATGCTTTTTTTATTTATTTTTTTTATTTCTTCCTGCGGTTTTTATTTTCGAAATAAAAAGAAATACAGAACTACCATTTGTCCATCCCCAGTTCATGTCAACTTGATCACTTGTCGCATCATTCCAGGGGTTTATGGGGTCACGACCGTACTTGATATGAAATATAAGTCACAAGATGTATTTGCCAAAGAAGGGAGAAAATAATATATGAAGTTACATTTCCGCTTTTCAGAAAAAAGATCACAATGGATGTTTTATCTAATATTTACGGTATGTGGGTCCTTTCATCTCGTTGTGTGAAGTTTAAAATAAAACATTAAGGACCCTTATAAAAAAAACACACACACAACTATGTGGCAAGGTCCCTCAGAAACCTCCTTGTTATATGGTTTCTTAATATTTTCTGTACGGGTAGCTGTCAGAGAGAGAGAGAGAGAGAGAGAGAGACACAGAGAGAGAGAGAGAGAGAGAGACAGACAGACAGAGAGAGAGAGAGAAAAAAAAAATATATATGTTTTAGATGTTTTATGAGAATGGTGAAGAGAGAGAAATAAAGAAAAAAGAAGGATGGAGAGAAAGAGAAGAGCAGTTTGCTTGGGTGCCTGTTTAAGTATCCCAGCGCCAAGAAGTTTAATAATCTCTCATATACCGACTGGCCCCAATTCTCACAGGAAACAAAATCAGAAATGACCCCCTCCCCCACAAAAGAAAATCGCGTTGTAGATAACGTTGCACCATTATTTCTCGAAGTGGCGGGGTGAGCTTTACTCGTTCTAGTTGTTTGTATGTTGGTACTATGAGTGATGCGTGGAACTATTTTGAAGTGGATCTCACTAACAATAATCGTGCTGTTTGTCGAATATGTAAGAAAACATTTTCTCGTGGTGGAAAGTCTCAGAACACCACCAATCTTAACAAAACTTATTAAAACAATCCACAGAGTTAGTTTCACTGTACAACTGAACAATTAGGAACAATCGGGACGGGCGTAAGCCATAGTGCTGTTACTGCCCATAAACTTCATTTTATCTGTCTTTTGCGTTTTTTAATTAGGAACAAAAAAACGTATAAACGATAGAAAATATTTGAATATTGCTTCTAATTACGTATGAATAGCATTGTTGAAGAAAGTATCGACTATCGAAGGTCAGAAATCAGTATCGGTATCGAGAAATCCTGGTATCGACCCATCTCTAGTAAATTTACATGAACATAATATTTATGTAGAAACTAAGAGAAAGAAAAAGTCAAAAGGGCAATTTAATGTAAAGATAAAAATAAAAATACACGTCACGTAGTTACACACACACACACACGCACATGGCTATACAGGTTGTATTGCAATATTTCGGCACATAATAATGACTATTACTGAGCGAGTAGGGAGGAAAAAGAACATCATACGGGAATGGGATCGCAATACGTAAGTAAGTATGGGAAGATGATCATTCAATGGTTTGTGTAGAAAATGCGTGGCAGACGGATAGAAAATAAGGGTGTAAGCAAAATTTATAGATTGTGTCAGGCAACGGAAATCGATTTTGTGGGGGTGGAGGGTAGAAGCTATTGAAGTGTTAGACCAGGTTTCATTTTTGCGCTCAGACCATAAATGAATGCACCGCTTCTCAAATATGGCGTATTCAGGTGTTGGTCGTAGGAGGTAAACTGAATTACAGTGACACGAAATGGCATGTCAGAACTGGTGTTATGTGACTGGGTGTGTACCGAGACTAGAGGATCAGTTCGTTGATGACGCAGAAGTGGCGATTGCTGTTAGAATTCCTAGCTTCAAAGGTCCTTTAAGGTACAGAAATTGATAAAAAAAATTCGAATTAATCAATTGAGTTAGAAAATGTTTATTTTAGGTTAATTTTACACGAGTTAGGGTTCGTATTCGTTGATTTTTCTGCCGATGCAAATTTTTGAACTCGGAAATGAATAATAGCACAGCTTTAAAGATAAAATGTAGTAAAGCATTACTGAACTGCATTACAAGCGTTATCTGATCCGTGATCGTTTTTGTATATCGAAATTGGGGATTCAAGTTCAATATCAGAAGCATTTAGAAGAATGTGAATGAAGATGCTAAGAAGAGTTTTGAAGATTACTCAGAAACAAGTATGGTAAGTGTTTTAAGTTATTTTTTTTAATTTAAGTGCATTTATTTGTGGTTATTATTTGTATACACGATCACGCGATAAACATCAACAAGAGTGACCCATTGGTGCACGAAGTTTGTATTGAACGCTGTAATAAGATTAGAGTTTTGTATTTTAGCTCTTCTATTTTACGCTGTGAATTTTCTAACTATATAGGTGACAAGAAGGGTAATTTTTTTTAATGATGCCTAATTTGCTTAAGTCCACGATAACCAACATTTGTCCAAATACTTTTATTTCTGAAGATTTACCTAGGATATTTCCCTTGATGATTCGCGATGATGAAGGCAATGATGCTACTACTAAATGATAAAGAGATTTGCGATAAGTCTTACAGTAGAGTGTTTATCGTTTTATTTTTTGTGTTCATAGATGATAGGATGGAGAATTATCCAGTGTAGGGCTTTATTCACTTCAAAACCGGAGACGTTTAACTCTCATCATAGAGTTCTCTCTCTAATGTAAAAGAACCCTGTAAGCTGTTTTACATGGGTAGCAAAATTATTTTACAGAAGTTTTCATATTTACAAGTTGAATAATAACATGTTTTAAATATTCAAGACTTCACTGGAATAGTTTGAGAATTGATTAAAGTTTCAAATAATTAAATCAAAATTGCTTTAAAAGAAACCAAACTCGATTATTTAATTTTTAACACATAAACTTCTTAATAGTGACATTTTTAACACGTGAAAGACTCTAAGTATGAACAAATACGTAATACTGTAAAAAATTATTGTAGTTGTCCTTGTTAGTCCACCTAGTGTCCTTTCAGTAAATAGCATTTATGAATTGAATTTTATTTATGGCCTTTAGGCATCTGAGGCTCAGGCTGGGATAGGGATGGGGAAAGGATTCAGGAAGGTTCGGCCAGGGCCTATGTTGAAGGTTCCATCACAGCATTTACCTCGTGTGACTAAGGAAAAACCCTGGAGAAACCAAGTATCGTTTATACAGGATTGATATAATAATAATAATAATGAACGGAATGCAGTCGATGTGAATCGTGAATCTTTGAGAAGGTTATATATGATGAGATCCTTAATAATGCAAATTGGAAACATTTATGGGATTAGAGATGAAGTTCTTAGATATTTCTTTATTCAAAATAATAAAAATGTATGTGAGCATTACAAGCTCTGTATCAGTTCTGACTTTACTCCTAAAAATATAAAATGAAATAATTTCTGTAAAGCTCCTGGGTTTTGCGTATAGAATTAGCTCAGTGGAATCAGCGTTGAAGTCAACTACCAGGTGTGTAAATATGAAACCGGAATTTGGGCATAGACGGCGTTAGCTGTCACTGTGGTTACCGTAAAACGGCGTCCTTGGCGCCACTTGTTTGTTTTGACTGCTGATAACGATTTGCAACTCACAACCAGACATGTTTCATGTCATAGTGTAGGGTTTAATAGCGTTGAACATGGCACAATTTGTACCTACAATATACGATGTGCGGACAGCATTGATTTTTTGTTACCATTTGGAGAAAACTGCTGCAGAATCGCATCGCATGCTTGTCGAAGCTTACGGTGATCATGCTTTTGGTAAGTCACAGTGCTATGCGTGGTTTACAAAATTTAAAAGTGGCGATTTTGACGTGAGAAACAAAGAACGTGGAAGACCACCGAAAAAGTTTGCAGGCAGCGAATTGCAAGCTTTGTTGGATGAAGATGACGCTCAAACGCAACAACAACCCGCGGATCAATTAAATGTGACACGAGAAGCAGTTTCCATACGTTTAAAAGCCATGGGCAAGATTCAGAAGGTGGGAAAATGGGTTCCACATGCATTGACTGAACGACAGCAGGAAAACCGAAAAACCACTTGCGAAATTATGCTCGCCAGGTACAAAAGGAAATCTTTCTCCATCGAATTGTGGCTGGAGACGAAAAGTGGATCTATTTCGAGAATCCTAAGCGTAAAAGATCATGGGTTATTCCAGGAGAACCGGCGACATCGACTGCAAGACCAAATCGCTATGGACGGAAGACAATGCTTTGTGTTTGGTGGGATGAGAAGGGAGTGATCTATTATAAACTGCTTAAATCTGGTGAAACCGTTAATACCCAACGTTACCGACAACAAATGATCGATTTGCATCAAACTTTGCGTGAAAAACGACCAGAATATGACAAAAGACAACATAAAGTGATTGTGCTTCCCGATAATGCACCCTCCCACACAGCAAAACCGGTCAAGGAAACGATTGCGAAGTTTGGCTGAGCAATCCTTCCGCATGCGGCTTACTCACCAGACTTGGCGCCTTCCTATTTTCACTTATTTGCATCCATGGGACACGCACTTGCTGACCAGCGCTTCACATCTTACGAAAATGGCTTGATGACTGGTTTGCAGCACAAGAGGCACAGTTGTTTTGGTCTGGCATCCACACATTTCCGGAACGATGGCAGAAATGTATCGCTAGCGAAAGCCAATACTTCGAATAAAATAGTTCTTAGTATTGTCATCCAATCACTGTGTCTTTTCTGTACATAAATTCCGGTTTCATATTTACGCACCTGGTATGTTAAAATCTGCTGTGATCCTCCGTGATATATGCCACATTTTCGGACGTACAAACATATACTAATACTATAGACTAAATAATAATATAGACTTATAGACCTTACCTGTTTTCGTGTGCGGTAGAATTAATGGGTTTTTGCTTAAGAGCACGTGCTTTTGAACCCTGCTGTTTGGTGGCTACTACAGGAAAGAACCAGCGACTGAAATTAGTCACCAGAATTACCTAGCGGCAGGGTTCAGAATCACGTGCTCCTTAGTGCAGACGAAACTATGCGGGGGTATAAATCTATCTTATTTTTTAGTCTATCCTTATACTTATGTGAAAAAAAAATGCATTTTTGTTTGATCACACAGCCTGATGTTGGAACATCAACATTAAACAAAGGTCACTGGTAAAATGCGTGCCTGTACACAGATATTTTATACAGTGTCAGTCTTGCATATAAATGGTCGCGACTTGACTATCGTGTATGGTAACTTGTCTTTTTCCTTTCCTCAGCACTTTCAGATGCTTATGATGACTAAAATTTCCCTTTAAAACTGATGTCAGTTTACTGAAGCTCAGCTCATTGTAATTTTTATGTACATATAGACAAAATTTATAGATGTCAACGTTTTCTTCACAGTACCCAATCAATAAATTTCATCTTATCTTAAATCTAGCAGTATCAAGTGTGTTCTCTAAGGCCCTCTGTTTTTTTTCTTCTTAGTTATATGTGTATTATTTAAGGTAAAAATTAGAAAAACAATATCGTCAAATTACATTTAGGAAGGTACCACATCATGATAATCTAAAAAGATTTTATCCAAAATTGATGTCATTTTCATTTTATGGTTCATGCCCCTCAGAGACACAGTAGAAGTAAAATAGGTGCTTGGGATAAGCTAATATTTGTACGAGAGATAAAGCTGGAAAACAAATAAGAAATTTGGATAGCTTTCTATTTCTATTGGGCGACAATTAATTATGGAACAACTTCTGCGAGTAACATTTCGATATGTTTCCTTCAGTTTGGCAACCACGATAGCTAATTAGTATAAGAGCAATATCAGTAACTGTGTCCATGATCAACAGAGGCGTATATAGGTGAAGTTTTGAGGGATTCTGATCACCCGAAATTCCAGTTTCTATGTAGAATTATTATAATTAAGGCGTAATTATATATTTTTCTTATTAGACCCACTCTGGATTCGTTCACAAACCTTTGGATCCCCTCAAAAATAGATTTCTGGCTATACGCATGATCATTCATAAATCATAAAGTAGGAGGTTAGTTAAACTATTAAAAAAATCATAGTCAGATATTATGAATTATGGTATTTCTGAAGAAAAAAAAGTGGCGCACAGGAAATCTCTGAGAGCCTGTCAGGTTTACAAGCACTAATGCACTCGTCTGCAAACACTAATGAACAGACACATATCAAGTTTTTTTTAGAGGGATTCCATGATAGGTATCCGCATGAATAAAATTACGCATAAAGTTAAATGTTGTTTTTAGACAGAAATCCTAATTTCCAGAGAAGGTCAGGTCACCCTGGACCCCTAACTTTCCCTGAATAGGTCTCTGTTAGTGGATACACATAGTATTCCTAGATGGCCCATGAATAAGTTTCTGCATGCCAAAGTGTTGTTCTCTTAGGTGCGGTGATTACACTCTGAAACCACATTCATAGTCAGTTTCTATCATTTTTTTTTTCCATTCAAAATGTACAGGTTTTCTTCGGAGAAGAGATTCTATTGGACCTTGTGGGTTTTTAAGTATGTTAGGTAGGTAGAAAGGTATTATCATTAGTGTAGTGGGTAGCCCTGCCACTATATTGTCATGGATGTTAATACGAGTAAGTTTTTTTTAGTTTCCCTAGCCAGAGGCTAGCTGTCGTTAGAGACATACGCCCTCTATTTCGGAAGGAACGTTCGGTATAATTGAAGCGTAAGGATTGTGGTTAGTCTATGGGAGATTACATAAGTTTTTCACGTTACTTTAAGATTCAATATCTCTGAGGTCATTATTGTCTTTGATCATAATCGTACTATAAGGTGGAATTTTCTTATACATATATTTTTTAACGGGGGGGGGGGGAACTCCACAGTCTAATGGGTAGAGCGTTGGCCTCATGTTCGTGTGGTCCCGGGTTACATTCCCGGCTGGAGCACCCCACGTTTCGACGTCCACCAAACGTCGTGAGGCAAACTAGGGAGTCACGTGAACAAAGCCGTGACGACCACTTGGTCTTGATACGTCTGTACGTGGTCAAGGTGACGCGCAGTGCTGACCCCACGGCCGTCACTCAGGTGGACGAAGTTCCACTAACCGCGGACAGATGACGTTGGAGCAGGCTCAGGACCTTTCGGTCTGTAACGCCAGTGGTTATTATTATTAATATATATTTTAACGGTAGTGTTTATATTATCATGAATCATGATGATAAATATCGTGATGAAGTGCATTTACACCACAACACAAGAGTATGTGGTAGTAAAACAGATGCAAGTTATCTTCTTACTCAGGAAGTACTCTAGGTATTGATGGAGACGCTGGGAGACCTGTTAATATAATCTCTAATAGCAGAGACGTTTGCACTTGACCTGGTTGTAGCTTATGTCCAATTTGTTAATGTTTACTTTAAGTAAAGGTGCTTCAAACGCACCAATTACAACATGCCACGCTTGTATCCTTGCAGCAAGTGTGCCAGAACAAACTTTCTTCACGTTTAACAAGCGTCAAGAATTAACAATTTCGTTTTAAGTTTGTTTCAAGCTTGCACATTACCCATGTCAAACTGTTCGCAAACTTACTTACTTGGCGTGTCGAACTGGTTGTAAGGCTGCCTTGAGTTTGCAGTGTTGTTAGGGATAGGTGTCAGTGTGCATATGATGGCCAGATGAATGAGAGATTTGTGACAACACAGAATCGTCAGATAGGGGAGTCAGTTAAAAGAAAAAAAGTATTTTGAAATGATATCAAGATTCAAACGAACAGAATCTCCATTTTCAGCTTCTGAAACCCAAGGCTGAAATTAAAGAAGATAATAAAATTTGGTTCAAATATTTCCTTGTATTCATGTATTATTAAAATTGCGATACTTGTTTCACACCAAGTAGGCCCTACTCTATAAGTACGGTTTGACCGTACATTGAACCATGTAAAAACAATTCAGCCTGATTTCAGCGTATTGCGACTACCCCTGAATTCTGGGAAGGGGAGGGGGGAAGTAATATTTAAATAAGCATGATGCGCAATGAGGTTGTGAAGTAAGAAAGTACTTACGTATTTTTATAAGCTCGGATGTGTTCAGTGAAGAGTAAACAGACTAAACACTATTAAACTGTATAATTAACGTTTCGAATCTATTCTGTTTTTCGTCAGAGTTGAAGAATGTAAAATCAGAAGAAAGAGTAAGAAATATTAAGAGAAAAAATCCGTCATCCTAAATCATAGTTCCTGTCAACTTTAGGTGGGAAAGTAGCTTATTTCTAAAGTTGTATGGCAACTTTGGTTCTAAAATTGACAGGAACTATGTTTTAGGTTGAAGAATTATCATTTTTATTCTTTTTTTTTCACTGCCCTTTTATGTTTTAAAGTTTTTTTAATTTTGAGGAAAAAACGAACAGGTCCGAAGCTTTAATTATACTCTACAGTCTACACCATCGAGCTTAAAATACTTATATATATATATATATATATATATATATATCTATATATATATAT
>JAGDQP010001228.1:49438-85980 GCA_022664845.1 Lepisma saccharinum | reverse complement strand
TATATATAAACTTAATGGTTATACGGTGTATCCACTACCCGTAAAAGCATTGGTTAAGGTGGTCTTTCAGTCATTTTAGAAGAAAATTAATCCTTTCGAAAGGAGAACATGTGATCGTAATCACAGATCATATGAACGCGTGAAATATTAAACCACTTTATGGCAAGAAATTGAATAGTGTCTACTGACCCTGCACATAGTTCTCGAGGTACAGGTACAAAATGCGTTTATGGACAGCTACAGATATCAATAAATAGTGGAGATTGTCGGAATTCTTCATTCATGATGTTTATGACAACTTGCGACATGTATTACTAACACGAGCATCGAGTAGTTTTCAGTGTACAATTTCCGATTACAAATTACGGCAACAATGTATACCGTAACATAAAAATTGGGTATGACGTATTGTAGACAATGCAGTGGATAATGTTTTATTGCGCAGCGTGTTGCCGATAATGTTGTTAACCGTCTAAACGAACTGGTGAGCTTCTAAGGACGAAACTTACATTTTTTTAAAATAATAAAATGGGCTTCGAACTACTCCGTCAGTGGACCGCGGCGGCGTGACCACGCGCACAGAAAGAAAACGTGCTAACCTCTCGGCCAACTCAAAGTTGTGTCGCCAGTAGTCTTGATGCATCTTCAAGTGTACATTGGAATAAGTGAAGCAAAAATTCAATATACATTTGTAAGAGAACAAAAAGATTACAAAGCAAAACGTAATTTTTATGATTTATTACAATTGACCCCTTAATATGGTATTGATATGATTCTCTTAGTCTACTTTCATCAAACAGTAGCAAATCCTGTCGAGAGAGTATCAGTTCGAAAATAGAAACTAATATTTCTCCAAAGAAGACGCAATATATCAATGTCCTTATCTTCACGAATACTCAAGACGAACATATATGGTATTCAGTAATTTGTGGTCTTAGGCTAGTTACTAGAAAGATTTGAGAATATGGGGAGTGATTGACTTGAACAGTACACTATTGTTGAGTAACATTATGCATGTCGCATCATTGATGAGTCAGTGGTGGATTCATGAATTAGCATATTTGTCAGGTATTTCAGTTACCACTTTGGAGCTAATATATGAATATTTTCGAATCATGTTTTGTAACGTTTGAAAAGTAGGTTTCTGATCAGTTTCAATCAGATGAGTGACTAGCAGAACGGTCTTAGGGATCGTAATTTCTCCTATGATAGTGTGTTTAACTCACTGGTTCACCGAGCTTAACGGGGACTGAACTTCAACTACAGGTAGAGAGAGAAGTTGAAAAATATCCATGCCAGTGACTAAAAAGAGCATCGTGGATGCAGAGAAAATGACACATGGTTATTATCAAATGGCATGTGAAAACATTGAAGAGGATCTAACGGTTAGACCGTTATGTATTAGTTTCCTTCGTTTGAGAAACAAATAATTCCTTTATGTGTAACATAGTCGAATGGAACCAGAGAAGGAAGCAGGGATGGAATGGTGCAAGGATGAGATACAAAACTTAAACTAATGACTCGCGCAGCATTTCTAACATATAGGGGAAAGTTATGAGATACGGAATTATCAGTTTCAGTCAGAAAAAGAAAAACGCCCATCTGTCAGAGTTAAGATTCCAACAAGAATTTAGACGCATATAGCATTGTGTTTGGTTGCAGAGAGCATTCACATTACAACTGTTCCAATAGAGAATCAAACGGCAGTTTCCGTTCCATAATGATAAAACCAAGTACCGTAATGAAGGACATCAAGTTGCGCCTTAACAGACACCGACAATATTATTCTTTCCTTCTTCTGAGGAACCCCTGTTAGGCTGATTACTCATCTACCTTACAGGCAGTGCCAAACACCATGTAGCTTGCTTTTCTTCCCTTCTAGCGGAAAAGCACTTTCCTGACGGTGTGGTCACAGCTCATAAAGAGTAGCGTAGAACAGTTCAAGATACTTTGTAGCGCTAGACCGCTAGTAGAGAAGGCGTGTGAAGATGAAACTTCGCACACGGTTTGATAACCACTTTTTTTAAAAAAAAAAAAAAAAAAAAAAAGTAAATGTCGAATTATTAATTTATCAGGGACTCAGAACTTTCCTAGGGGCCCTCGTATTAAATACGTACTAACAAGTTGTATAGCGAATGCAGTTAGAAAATATATAATTTTATGAAATGAGCAATGGTAATATGTGAAGGTTGTGTCGTCTTATGGCGAAGGATAGTCCAAATGGTGTTACGTTTTTAAACGTTTACCTTCAAGTCAGGAATTCTGAGCTTTGTCATGTTTTGGTTAATATCGATTCTACTAAAAGATCCATTTCTTGCGTAATTGTACGAAAGAAATTAGCTGCTTGAAATGCTTTTACCGTATATCAAAATATATAGAAAACATTAATTAAACTAAAAAATTGGACCGTTTTGCTTTTAAATAGGTTCTTGTAGTATGCTGTGATGAGTAAATCGCTATGAAATACACGTATTTTGAGAGGTAATACGTGTATACCCACGAACCGTCAGACACATAACTGATTTGCACGAATATCATCCTTAATAAAAGCACATAGAACTTATTAGATATGTTGTGAAACTATCGTAACTTGATTTGTGAAATTCATACTAATTAAGAAACATACATTTTCTCTGCGAAATACCAGACGTTTTTTTCCTAAAAATGAAAAAGTTTCTTATAATAATTTTGAATAATATACAGAAAAAACTAGTCACCATCCTAGTAGTTAATTGACCCCCGGTCTCCTGATTGCCTGACAGGTGCTTTATCAATTAAAATTAGCTACCAGGTGACATAACAAAATGTTATGGATATACCACTCATTTCAGCGTAACTAGACGAGCGTGCTAAAACAGCTATTTCACTCCTTGCGGATATTTATCCAAATTATTAATCATGGTTCCTACACTGTGCAGCAAACAAAATTCCAAAACTTTTCAAGGATGACAAATCCTGTTTCCAAAATAAACAGTGGTCAAACATGAGCAATAAAACAAGGAAATAAAAATATTGTTACCTTACATTACTTATTAGGCAGTTATCCTAATTAATTAGAAGAATTGAAGGGTGTGAGGCAAAAACAAGGTAACCCACAAATATTGAGATATTCAGCACCCGATAGAAAGGAATCATACCGCGTCGTTTAATGTTGTCCGACTTCAAATTGTGCTCCAGAGATGGCAGCAATATTTACTTCTGGTAAGCCTATTGTAACCAACAATTATTTTGGGATTCATAAGTCTATTATTTTGGGATTCATAAGATGGTAACCAACAATTAAGATGGCGGGAAACGAGGAGCAGTATACCAGCTTGCCACTAAAAAGGAAAAGAATTTGTAAATTAAACATTTCTTACAGCGAGTTCAGTGAAAAGATTTATTCTTAAGTGACTTAGGTAGCGAATATTATGGTATAAATAATAAAACATGGTAACCCACACAGCAGCATGAAAAATAGAAATTCGTTATTTTGATTTGGTACAATTATTGTAAGCCTTTATGTATAGCTTTACGTGAAATATCAGCTTTCAGCCAATGAAAATGACTTGTGCAGCAGTAAAAATCGAATTTCTTAAAAGTTTAGCATTGTGGGTTACCATGTTCTTGCCTCACACTCTTCAATTATTAGTCCTAATTTGATTTCAAAGAAGACAACTTCTTCAGGTCATCGTCAAAGTTTTTAATTTTCACCATTTTGTCTTTCGCAGTCTTCCTTAAGGCATTTGATTTTGATAACAAAGGGTTATCAACTTTTTCTTCTTAATCTCACGCACTGTTTCCTCTGCTGACTTTAAGTGTTTCTTTTACGATTTTCCTTTTCTGTCGTTGTACCTCTAAATACCGGTGATATCTTTACCTGAAGGACACCTCCATCCCACCTCACATAATCACAAATCATTCTCAGTGCAACATATGACTGTTCACTTCTGTTCTCCGTTTCAACATGCCTATTTACAGAGAAACTCCGTTTAAGCATCGCCTGTCCATGAGAAAGCAGAAGTAATGATTGAAGAACTAGCCTCCATAACGGAGTTATGATCCACAGTGTTGTAAAAGAGTTCATCAAGTATACTAATTCGTTCGTCAGAAGAACGAAAATCTTCTTGCACTGCTTCATTCAGAACTCGTCCACTTCCAGCTGCCCCACGGTTGAATGCATTGTTGATAATTTGTAGTCCGCAACTTCCTATATTAATGAGTTCACAATTTTTTCATCCACTTTCAATCGCACGATATAGCTTCTAGTTTACAGAAGGTCCATCCATGGATATTGGCAGCAAGTTCGTTTTCACTAGTCCTTCACACTGTGAATGAAATTTCCCCTGTAACTAATCGGAGACTTCCATGATTGAATTCCAGCAACGTTTTCTTGCGTTGCAGAGTCAGTACCCACGTTTTATCTCTGTTTTTACCGATGGATCCAAATCAGATGAATCTGTTGGATGCGCGTTTGTTGTAGAAGGGGAAGCCCGTCAATTTTGTCTTAATCCCAAAGCCAGTATTTTTACTGCTGAGCTCTATGCTCTTTTAAAGGCTTTGGATTTTAGTCTTGTTCATGGTTTCAACCACATCCTTGTTTGTACAGATTCGAAGTGTGTTGTTCAAAGCCTCGACAATATGTATTCGAAACATCCGCTCGTGCAAGATATTCTATGTAAGACACACGCCATCTGCTCTGCTGGTGGTGAGGTTGTCTTTTCGTGGATACCAAGTCATGTTGGTATCCATGGTAATGAATTGGCAGACGAAGCTGCTCGTGAGGCCTCTTTAGGAGCTAACATTGATGTTCCGCATGTCCCATTTCAGGACATGATATATTATAAGCAGGTTACACGGCGGGAATGGCAGCGACGATGGGATGACGTAGCTGTTAATAAGTTGAAAGAAATTAAGGTAACTGTTGCTCCATGGAAATCATCTTGCCGAGATAGTAGGCATGAAGAAGTCCTTTTATGTCGTCTACGTATAGAACACAGTCGCCTGACACATGGTTATTTGTTACGACGATTGGATCCACCACATTGTAATCATTGCAATGTGGTTTTAAGTATTCGTCACGTCCTTTTAGATTGTCCCGGATATAATCATCTCAGACAACGTTATAACCTCCCCAATGACATGGCGTCATTATTAGCGGATGAACCTAGTATGTTGCGGAGAGTTTTTAGTTTTATTCGTGAGACAGGTCTATCTCCGTCTCTTTGAGATGATTATGTCCCTTAGCGGTTAAGTTTTATGTATTACAATTGTTTTATTTTGTGCAGGCCCATTTACACCTTCACGGTCTTAACTCATGCTAAAGACATTTTTTTATTACATATAGTACTGGCCATTTACACCAGTAAGTGTTCACTGGAGACTTTTTACACCTTCAGCTTTTTAATGATTTTTCTGTTTTAGTTTTCCTATTTTAAGCAAATAACAGCTAAGTTTCGACGTGACAAAAATTAGGGGCTTCCCGTATCGGGACGGGCGTAAGCCATAGTGCTGTTACCGCCCATACAATTAATTTTATCTTATCTGTTCAGCCTTGGCATGGCCCAAAAATTCTTAGCCAAAGTAAGCTCACTCTTCCTGCATCCCAAAACCTTACATGAAAATCCATCTGCGTCTGTTTATTGTGCTTGTTTAGACTTTCAAGGATAACAAATTTACAACCACTTACTTTGTCCAATAAGCACGATTTGAAATATGTAGCAATTCCGTACACACTAAAGTAATTGCATTTATCTTTGCCACCTGCAGACGACTATACAATTGTACTGTCAGGGAACATGGCACGAAACAACTCATTTGAATGTTGTGAAGACTTGAAAGAATAGTGAGAACTTTCAGCACCCATAATATTTCAGACTTCATTACATCACTGTTTACAACATAATCCTTTATGGTATTTGCAACCTCAGGTTGTGACCTACTGGTTACCACAGGCCCACTTTCAGACGAAGTTGAAGAACTGCTTGCAGGCTGCCTAGTTCCAGCTTCACGTTCTTGGTTGGGTGCCTTTTGCTGTGCAAAGAAAAATTAGGTTCCGATTCGAAGCCTCCAAACTGCATTTCACAGAAACTAGGTGCTTATATTTAATCCCGTGCATTTGGCTCACCAACACCACTTCGCCCATATTTGATACGCTGAAAAGCTTTCTTGCACACTTTACAACAAGCTTGGGAAACATCGTTAGTTTGTTCCAGCCACGCACTGTATGCTTCCTTGTCAGGTATAATGGATTAAATGAACACGATCCTGGCATTTTCGCCAAAAAGTCCACTCACAGCAACAAATAGTATGATAAATCTTTCCACCATCCTCACGTGATCCACTTATTGACGTTCACACTGATAAACAATAAACAATACAGATAAAAAGATTAATATGGATAATAATATTTCGTTCTGCTGTATTTTATTACAATTTTACAAAACTTTTCAAGGGCCGTGCTGGTTTTCAAGGAAATTCAAGGCCTGGAAGAGGGTATGTCATTTTTCCATGAATTTCAAGCACTTTGCATGACCGTAGGAACTCTGAATAATAATAACAATAATAAATGCTTTTATTGTCGTGTTATGAGCAGCCAGTTGGTCAATACAGCACGTTTCAGGAAGAAGACAAAAACATTATATAACGTTAATTTGATTCATTAACATAGTGAAAGAGGTTGCAGTATTAAATTACAGAATATATAGTGATTAAAAAATAATATTTCTAAAAAGTGTTTCTAAACATTTAAGAAAAAATCCATAACATCAAGGAATAAAAATGCAAAACAGGTCTAAAATTTCATAAAACTTGCTTAATAATAATAATATAAAGAGTGAGATAAAATATTCAAATTTTAATTTTTCCATTATTTTATTGTCCCATGGCACGGGAAACGGAAAGGTAGCGGTTGTACCTGGTCTTATTTCAAGGTACCAACCCGATATTCATCTGGAATTATTGAAGCAAATCTAGTACAACCTGAATCAGAATGTCTGATACCGGAACTCGAACAGGTGTTCTAAATACTAGACTAACACTTTGTCGCTGAGCTGGCACACTCTTTGAACTATCCTATGACCTTTATATTTTGCATTCAGCACTGTGTCATTTGCTTGTCACTTTTCTTTTTTCTTTTTTTGTTCAGCCTTTGCGAAAGGTTTGCTTGTGAGTGACAGGAGGAGAAAGTACGCTGCTTGAATAAAAGTATGTATTGAATAATATAAGGAAATTAGAGAACTCCCAATATTGTATCTTGAATGATATTAAAGGATAACTTAAACCTTTCTTTTCTGCTTGTGTATTGCTACTTTCTCTCACTTTCTTTCCTCGAGGTAACCTTTAAACCTGTTGTTGAGACTTACATGTGGGCCACAGAATGAAATTCAAGATGTTTTGATTAGACGTAATGAAGTCTACTTCTGATACGAGTCCCAGTTGTGTATGGAGTAGGTTCTAAACCAAACGAATTACAGATTTTATTGAAACAGTAAGCTGCGTGGATAGCTCTACGAATTTTCTTCATTTTTTTTTAGCATACAAAGGAAAATGGTTCTCTGTAATTTCACTTTCTCCCTCTGTCCCGCAGGCTAGCGCCTCAACGTCCCTTCGAGATTAGCCTGGGACTAAGTCGGAAGATGGCGACAAAAGCAAATACCTCTACCGTCAAGACCTGTATTCAGGCACATATTCAGAATTTCGTTTCGGAGCGGGTCCACCAATTTCCATCGATGATATGTATGAAATGTATATATGATATTCTAAATTTATGTTATGTTTTACATTGGGATTTCGGAGACCCTGCACCCGCTCCTTGACTACACACTGCTTATTTTCTACTTCAAATGAAGGATGGATTTGCTGTGTTCGTTTTAAGAAGTGGGCAAACGATTCGTGTGCAGATGTAGGTAGTGATGCCGGGAATATTCAATTCCATTGTGAAATATGTGGAACATAAATAACGATTAAAATACACGTCGTTTTCATGCGCGGCGGAACAGAGAAGATTGCATTGTCGTGTGGTATCTTAATTTACCACATAACACACTGGATCATTTTTGTCGGTTTTTTTTTACTTTATGTAGTGAACGATATAACACGGTCAGCTTGTTGATTTTGTTTCATATATGTTCGTGGTTATTTAGGGTTAAACGTTAAAAAAGAAAAAAAAAACATTCTGCCCCGTGTTCCCCTATTCATCGTAGTGTGTACACAACTTGTTACGAAATTGCTTGTCCCATATCTTTTTCTATGAGAAGTAATCCACTGGTTCGATCTAAATTTGGTCATAATTAATTCGAATAATTTTTAGGTCCCTTGTCAGTGTTGCTAGCTATTGCTAACAATGCTAACAGGACCTTATATTTCCTCTGTGTCCGTGCACAAAAAATATGTTCAGCGAGTTCTCAAAACTAACGGTAGCTGATACTTCATGTTCGTAACATGTTGCTCTCTTGTGAGAAAAATCTAAATTCTTTGCAGACGGGTCTGTTCTATATGAAGACAATTTATTAAAACTAAACAACAAAATAACTAATTTATAAATTGAGAAATTGCTGTTTAGGTCCCTGGATAGCGTAGCTAACAGTAAGAGACTTTATTTCCCGCTTTGTCCGTTTCCCGTCAAGAAGTATCTCATGAACCACAAGGTGTTGACATATGATTGAGGTGTCGTTGGAAAGATATCGGCTAGACTAGCTCAGAGCTGCCGACATTATCTAGATTGTTGCAGTGGATCAGTGTTGCTCATATTTTAAAAAAAAATCAAATTTTGATATTGCTGCCAATTCATTTTATGTATCCGCACCAAATTTGGCAGAAACGTTATTCAACACAATAGAAGAATACTGAGGGTGTCACCGTCCCCACGTACCCCCAGTTGCTAGTGCTGCCAAAAAAAATTCAGTCTTTTGAATTATTCCAGATTCATATCATTGAACGTATCCGCATCAAACTTGGCATAACCATTATTTGACAGTAGAAAAATAATGTGGACACCACCATCACCACTAAACACCCCAGTTGTCAGTATTACAAATCTATTTTATAAAATTGACTATTTGTATGTCAGTTTTTTGTACAACTCTATACGCGCCCATTGACATACACTAAATACTCCATGTTCATTAGGTACAGGGACAGGTCGTAGAGGTAGTCCGGGTCGGGTATTGGGCCCAGTTGTCAGCATATTAAAAATTCAATTTCTTAAATTGCTTCAACACCTTTGGCTCTGAGATGCTATCAAAGGTCCCTGGGAGCCCTCGCAGAATCGTAGCGCTCACTTATTATTTTACATAAATGTAACCATCGTGTTTAAATACCCGGATCAAATGATGTACCTCGTTAATTAAGTATCTACTAACGAAGGGGTTGTGTTTGAATCAAAATACTATACTGTCCGCCTGCTTTTTGTGCGCGTCGTCCTTGGTTCAGTCGCGGTGGTGGTTTCATATTATATCAATAATAATTGAAACAATTCTGAGAATCTTCCTTTGTTCCTAACTTGTATCTGTGGATCTTGACATAATAACTTTCCTGATTTTTCAGTTCTTGACCCATTGTACTTATTGTAAAAGCTAATTGTAAATAAATCCATCAGATGTAAACTATGCTATTTTGAGTTTCTCTGTTGTGTAATCTATCTTGTGGACCAACGTTTTGAACCCCAAGATGCTGTCTTCTTCGGGATAGCAGCGACTCGGTGATAAAAAGTTGCCCCACAAGATCGACTACACCGCGAGGAAAAGAACATATTTTTCACAATATGTTGTTGTTGGTGTTGTTAAAGTATTAAGCTACAAATTCATCAGAGTTCATTAACCGATCTAGCATGAATGGCTGTGATTTACTAGTTTTTTTCGGTGTCCTCTCTTTTATAGTTATTCTGCGAGAACTGTACAGGGAATTCCATGTTTAGTTTCAAATTCTATTTTTGATTCTTCTCATTACTTGCGCGCGTCACATACACTATAACAACTTGAAATAGTGCTTGTGTTAAGCTTGAGATGCACATTAAAATTTGCATTGACGCATTGGCTTGTTTTTTGTTTTTTTGTTAAGAATAAAAAAAAAACTTGTTGTAACCTTCGTAGTGAAATCATTGTACCTTTATGCTGGTATGTGAGGAAGAGGAAACTTTACACGTGTAGGCAATAACGAAATGGTTGCCGGAGGATATGTTTGTGACCAGAAGGGCATTCCGCTGTTTCTCAAGGTAAGCATTACTTGTGCTTTAAGCTTCATTGTTTTCCCACAAGCTTACCGCCATCTGGAGCTGAAAGAGTTAGTTTAAATATTACAGAAAATTCCTTAGTTATTCCCTCCTAAAGCTTACAACTTTCGTTGTCAAAGATGAACATCGAGAAGAATATTTGTTCTTAATCCAGTAACGCGTTGTACTATATAAGTTGGATTTCATCCATTGGATATTTTAATATTTAAACATTTGCTCATTTGTTTCAATATCAACCATATTTTGTCTCGACTCAAAGGAGTTTGTCTTTATTTTATTTACTATCATTATGAAGGGAAGTTAATTATAAGCGGAAGTCTCTTATAATTTTGAAACATGACGTCCCTTGGCAAATACTATTCTCGGGACTGGGCTCGGATAGCTATTACCCAGGCATTTGTCCGGTGAATATGAGGAAAATCCTTGAAGAGCTTAGTTAGGATGAGCAGCAAACCTTAACACCCGACTATTAGGAGTTAACTACTCAGGCTTGAATCAACTTCTCTTAGGTAACGGCAATTACACCCCACGTGTGAGTCAAGAACAGGACATATACAACCTTATGATTTAAAATACCCTACCCTTAGAGGGGAATTGTGCGAAAGTCTGATCTTGGCATCGAGTTTTCTGAAGAAACCATATCTAACAATAATATATATTTAAGAGGTGCTTGAAAAATCTGTGAATGCTCAATACTTTAGAAAGCAGTATCACATAAAAGCTACCGCATCAAACTATCAAGTACGTGCTGAAATATTTCAAATATAGCTAAATTGAGTGTCAAAATTTATTTTGGGCTGATCAATGTTTTATTTATAAACAGATACAGGAAATTTACTTCTTTTCTTGATACTAAATAATATTTTTACCTAAGAACTATGTAATTAATAAATCGAATAATTCTGGTTGACTAAAATTCAGAAATTTGCATTTTTCGTTTAAGGATATATTTATCGTATTCTGTCTAAATTCAAACACACGTCTATCGGTGGAATTTCAAACTAATTTGCCAAATTAACGAGAGGACTTCAAAAATAATGGTGCTTTTCCTCACTATAAAAAGTTTCATTTTCTTACCAAACTGGAGACCTTATGTCGTATGCAAAATTACATTTTACAAACTGAATTCGATAATGGCTTGTGAACTTGTTGAGCGAACATTCAAGTAAAGCTCACTGATTTGGTTGAAGAATTTTATTGTAAGCTTTCGTATCATGTTTCTGTAAAGATGGAAGCTTTAAAGGTATACTTCATGGTTGGGGAACCTCTGAAAACTTTGCACTAATTCAGATACAACGTAATCTGTTTTAGCTTCTATGTATTTTTCACCGTAACCTAACAGTAGCTTATATTTCACGTTGATGTACCGTTTGTTTGAATTGGTCTTCCAGATGTTGTGTGTTTGGAGCATTTTGACTCTCTTGCTGACAATTATAAATATAATTCGTATTTTTTTCGATGTCGATGCTTTGTGAATAAATATTAAAACCTATATTTATTTCTTTATTGTCAATACAACAGTCTTTATAGCCCAATTTGTGTGTCGATATGTACAATCTTGGTTTACAGACACTTTTTATTTCAATATCTCTATATGCTTTGGAATACATATCACATGTATATCCAATGCATTGCAAGTTCTACACATTTCATTGTATGCATTACATATTCTCCAGATTGGTGATTTTATAATTATATTAATCCTTGCTATTTTGCAGTGAAAGGTATCAGTGTTGTCTACGCGAGTTTTTTTAATATGGGACACACATTTTAAGCCATTTTGAATTATTTTCCAAAGAAATAACAGATCAGGAATGCCTTTGCTCTAATCCGAAAATTAAAGTTTTGAATGATTGTATTCGAGTTTGCATAAGTACGTGTCGGATAAATCCGAATTACTTTATGAGTTACACCGATTTAAGACACTTCGATCGTACTTTTTGTACTTGTTGCTATTTTTTTTAGTTGCGGGGGGTTCCACATAGGGGAACCATATTCCAGTTTGAAACGAACCTAAAAGTATAGTACATTTTCTCTAATGTAGAAATGTTGTTAAAGTCTCTTCCCATCCTTATTGCAAATCCTAGCATTTTAAAAGCTTCATTTGTAATATTTGTTATGTGATGGTTAAATGTCAGTTTCATACCAAACGTGACACCAAGACCTTTACATTAGGTCTACGTAAAGCATATTTTATGAATTTCGATAATTAAATCAGTACTAAATGATAAAACTTTACATTTCTTCGCATTGACTAGAGGTTGATTGATAGCGCACCAGTTAGCAAACGCTTTTCAATCTATGATATTCTGTAATTTGTTCACTAAAAGTGTCGCCACCAAGCTATTGGAAATGTGTGTATTTTCTTTGTAGCGTATTTTTGCGTGAAGTCCGTTGGATCTCTGGGAAACGATTCATTGTTTCTGGGAGGCGATCGTTGTCGCACTGAACAAACCAGTCGGAGAGACTAGTTTGCCTTTACTGGGCGTGCTTTGAATTTCAATCATGATGATACATGTGCATGAATTGATGGTCTCCTGCAACTAGCTATAGCAACACAGAGGAAAACAGGGAATTCCACTTTTGACCTGAATATTCTGTCACTGCTAAATTTCTTTCTACGTCTTGGAATTTGGCGCAAGTTTTAGTCACCGTGTTCTTGTCAAGGACGTACGAAACATTTAAATATTCTGTTGTTGAATAAAATTGAACGGAACTCCCAAGGGAAGTTCCTGATACACGTCCCATATACTTCGTAATAAAAAAAATATAAAAAAAAACAATGGAAGTATTCTTGCGCCGTTTGAATGGACTCGTACAAGTTTAGTTTCTCGAACGACGCAATATCATGAGGGATACTTCTAGTTTTACGCCCATTCTTGCATATGAGTGTAATAGAGACAGTACAGTTGCGTTGGTGTATTGCAAAACAACTTCAGAATTGCATCCGGACACTTCCTGAACAACATACTGTCACTGACCGTGGTGATTTGGCGGAAGCGTGTTCGCTTCATGTTTCTCACATAACACAGGCTATTCCAAGAATATCTCGTGTAGATGCCGAATGAACGTAAAATGTTCCAGAACATCTGGAGAAAATTCCTAGCGTATGCTTAGAGAATATTAAAGCAGCATTCTAGATTTAATTTTTTTTAGATATCCATAGAATATTCTGAGAATATCCCGAAAGAACATATTCATAGAATTTTTCTAGAATATCTCAAAGAATGTTGTCAGAATATGAGGTTATCTCTGAGATAACCAGGAATATCAGAAGATATTCTAGGACTATTCCCATGTTACCACAGGATATTCATAGTATATCTGTGCTGTATGGGTTCCGGGTTCAAAATTGTTGATAATCCTGATTGAGGTTTTCCCTCATTTCATTCAGACACACCAAAATAAGTTAGTTATACCAGAACCAATTGTTTTCCCATTTTCTGTCCCGAGGATAATCTGACTGTTTATATAGCCTTAAGATGTTGCAATGACTATAAAGTTCCCTTTAATTTTTATTTACAAAATTAGGTTGGATAGATGGCCTAGTAAAGGTAACAAGCAGGATCTTAGCCCAAGCTAATATTCTGATATTTGCGTAGCGAGATGAAAGAAATTCTCAATAAGAATGCCGGGTGGCAGGACGCGAATCGCTATTTTAATAACACGTGAAACGAGAAAGGCCGGAAAGATCTATTGGCGTTGCTTCTTAAATAGAATTTTAACATTGTTGTTTGATTCGCCCAGTATGACTCTTTGAATAAGCTCGATACCGAGAGTCTCTGAAAATGAATTACGAATATACTTTTATTGCTTTTTCTCTTTTTTATATTATATATATAACGTGCCATTAAATTAGAAGGTCAAATGTTTGCACTCTGTGCAGCTGTTATGTAAATAAAAAAAGGGGGGGAAGGAAGTGCAGTAGAAAATAAATTGCGTTGGATGGCAAGTCGTGCCTTGATGTAAGGCGTATTTAGGAGTAATCTTAACATTAAAATATGAAACCGTAATTTCCATACGTGGCTGATTTATAGTATTCTGACACACATGCAAAAAATACTTGAATTTTCCAGATGATGATGATAAGATATTCAGTTTGCAGCACTACTTTTTTTTTTTTTTTTTTTGCTTCACGTATGATATTTATCATCATTAGGCGTTACCAATATCAAATAAACTGACTTAGTGCCACTTGAGAAAATTAATCGGTATACCAGGTTAGCAACAGTGATAATCCAATGACCACATTTAACCCCTATCTGATTCAAATCGACTCCTAAGAAAATTAATTTTACTTTGCTTAAGATATGTGAAGAACCATTCATTTTATTTATCCTTGTAAGAAGTCGATTTTGGGCACTAAGTTGGAAACAATGTGTATCGAAAACGGAGCGGGATTGGACATATGATCAAGATAACTTTTTCTTTCTTTCTCCCGTTAGTGTCCGGAATTCACCTGCAGATTTTGCGGGTCGAATTCTGTCACACCCTGTAGATAAAGTATTTCATAGTTGTGCTATATAGGGTAATGTGCTCTACCTTGGTACATGGGGTATCCTCTGACTCACCTAGTGTCAATCTACATGCATGTAGCATTGTTCATTTTAATGTTCAGGAATTTAACAGTAGGTGGAGAAGCCGGGAATTTCCCATTCTAAATTTTCCTTTCCCCGCCTCAAAACGCTTCCTTCTGAGCTGGGTAAATACAAATGATAGTACAAATTTGCATAATGCATTAGTACTTTCCAAACGCTTCTGTTTTCTTTTTCTTTTTATGAATAGATTGAAATTTGCCATCAACAAGTCCCCTAGCGTTGAGCTTCGGTGACTACTACTCTAATCTGAATGGATCTGTTAGCTGACTTCTGTCACCTTTGCCAAAAAGACATAAGTTTTACCTTTCAAAGTCATTAAATGTTGGGATCGATTAAACGGTATTCGTAGATTGATTGAATTGTTGTTAACGCCATAATCGAGCTGGTGAGCTTGTAAGAACGGGACCCACAGTTTTGGTAAAGTGACTCCGAGCCACTCCTTTAAATGGACCGAAGTAGCACGGTCTGGTTTCTGTTCCTGTGTTAACATTATAGCACTCATCGAGCTGAGACATTTTTTTGTTTGTTTGTTTATCATGTAGTGTTCCATCAAAATTACTTGTGTGCTGCAAAATTAAATGCTTAAAGATCTTGCTATATTCCTAATGGTCTGTCGTCTATCTGCTATCACAATTTATTTCATTTTGGCAATCGTTTTCTCTGGAATTATGAATTCGAATTAATTTATGTCCCTTAAGGATCTTTGCCTTGAGCAGGGATAAGGTAGGGTAGAGGACGGGGAAAGTATAAGCCAGAACTTTACTTAAGGTATCATCCCGACATTCACCTGGTACCACTTGTTAATGATGAACATAGTACCCTTAGCAGAGGCCATCTTCTAGAGATTCTGCCATCGCGAAATTCTACTCATTTGGCGACTGGAATTTTTTGTGGCGTATTTCGCCGTGGTGTATCTCACAAATCCTTATTGTTAAATGTTCTGCGGCGGCATACACTATGGGCATAAATATCTGATTACGACTAGGATTTCGTTTTGCTCCATTTTTGAGATTTGAGCTGACTTCCTTTACAACTAGGCTAATCTAAAATAGAATATATAAATAAATCAATATAAAATTTAGCATATGTACTTACACTGAAGTGCCAAAAGTCATGAGATAGTGGGAGGGAACTAGTTGACGGCGTGGTAACATCGCGGCAAACTGGTCGAATGGCGCGAAACAGTTGCAGTGTGGTCAGTTGGACTTCTGTGAGTGGAGTGAAACGTCGTGCACTGTGGTGATGGCAACAACGGGAATTATCGGTATTCGAGTGCAGGAAGACAATTGGTGCTAGACGAATGGGGCATGCGATTTCGGACGTCGTCCGGAACTTTACTCGCTCTCAGTGTCAAGGGTATACCGTGAGTACCGCATTTTAGGCATTACGACCCATCAGAAACAACGCAGTGGCCACCCACGAGTGCTGAATGACCGCGACCGGCGACATCTGGGCAGACACGTCCGGACAAACAGACAAGCAGCAGTGCATGATATGACAGCAGGAGTCAATGCAAGACGTCCCAGGAACATGTCTCAGAGGTCAGTGCAGCGCAATTTGGCCTCTACGGGGTATCGCAGCCGAAGATCGACACTGCTGCTAATCGCTGCCCATCGGCGGCGGCGACTCACATGGGCTCGGAAACACGTGAATTGGGTCTTAGATGACTGGCAACGTGTAGTGTGGTCAGATGAGTTACGTTTCCAATTGGTACGCGTGGATGGTAGGGTCCGGGTGTGGCACAGACCCCGTGGACCTAAGTTGTCAACAAGGCAATGCAAGCTGGTGATAGCTCCGTCATGGTGTGGAGCCTGTTTATCTGGGATGGTTTGGGTCCTGTGGTCCGCTTGAACCGGACATTGAGAATGACCGGTCAGAATGTTCAGATTCTTGGTGACCATCACCAGCCTTTTATGGACTTGGTGTACCCTGCCAACAATGGGCTTTTCTATGATGACAATGCGCCATGTCACCGGGCGGCAATGGTGCGCAACTGGTTTGAGAAACATTCTGGCAACTTCCAACGCATAATTTGGTCCCCTAGATCGCCGGACATGACCCTTATCGAGCACATGTGGGATATCATTGGACGAGCTATTCTTACCCTGGATCATCCAACTGCAACAACAACCGAATTGTGGACGGTAATCGAAACTGCGTAGCTGCACATCGCTCCAACGGATTACCAGCGACTTGTTGCGTCCCTGCCACATCGAGTTGCTGCGCTTTGCTGTGCTCGAAGGATCTTACACGTTATTAGGTAGATATCTCGTGACTTTAGGAACTTCAGTATATTCAGTTATATATAATGCAAACTGTAAAACTACCACTCAATTCACTTTACTTCTTACCTCCCATTCTATGAACTTTCATCTTTTTTTTTTTCTAACAGACGGTCAACGATTGATGATAGAAGAATGTGAACG
Source organism: Lepisma saccharinum (assembly GCA_022664845.1). Taxonomy (NCBI): domain Eukaryota; kingdom Metazoa; phylum Arthropoda; class Insecta; order Zygentoma; family Lepismatidae; genus Lepisma; species Lepisma saccharinum. The sequence goes on along the minus strand of JAGDQP010001228.1, from coordinate 68,746 downwards.
AGTGCATTCTGAAGTTACATTCGAATCATTTCTTTATGAAAATCCACGAAATGATCTTTATCTGACCACCATTGCGCATTTCATTTAGGGCTTAACTGTGAAGGTTATCACCTTTTACTTGCTTCTTATACGAGGTTCATTCAAATTATAACACCTATTTTTTTCAGGTCAGGTAACAGATAGAAACGTGCTGTTTTCTTTAAAACACACGAGCACTCGTTGGCAATGTGTGATAGAGATGGCAGCACCGTACGGGACAGAACTCGAGCGGCAGCGGCGAGAGTGATGACTGTTTTGTATACGATACTCGTAAAATGGCGACGTTTTCATTACAAGAACAGCGTGTAATCATTCGTTTTCTCCATTTGCGTGGTGTCACACCGCTTGAAATTCATCGGCAGTTGAGTGAAACATGTGGTGATGGTGTCATGGATGTGTCTCATGTGCGTTCGTGGGTGCGACAGTTCAAAGAAGGCAGAACGTCGTGAACCAAGACAATCTCAGCCTCGCACAAGCCGGTCTGACGACATGATCAAACGAGTGGAGAAAGTTGTGTTGGAGGATCACCGAATGAGTGTGGAACAAATTGCCTCCAAACTTAGCATTTCCGTTCAGGATTGATAAACGGCATCCATGTCTCATCCATTGTCGCAATCGATGAAAAGAAAATCCCATTCATGGCTTCATCACGCGTCAACATTGCCTGACAGCATGCCACACGCGCAGCCTTGTGTTCGTTCGTGAGCATTCGTGGCACCCACCTGGAGGAAACTTTTCGCATTTTCAGGCCTTCATACAAGATTGTGTGCACAGATCCCACGAAAGTGCTAACTTTGGAGGCAATGCTGTTCTTGTAATGAAAACGTCGCCATTTTACGAGTATCATAAGTATCTAAAATAGTCATCACTCTCGCCGCTGCCGCTAGAGTTCTGTGTGCCGTACGGTGCTGCCATCTCTGTCACGCATTGCCAACGAGTGCTCGTATGTTGTTGTTGTTTTGTTTTTGTTTTTTAAAAAAACACACACACAACACGTTTCTATCTGTTACCATACCTGAAAAGAATAGGTGTTATAACTTGAATGCACCTCGTATAAAGTCAACAAATATATATGGAATTCGCGATAAAGGGTTCGGGCATACCGAAGAGGAATCCGGAAGATTCGATGCAAGGTACTTTCGGTGCAAAAATTAAAACACATTTTTATTATAGAAGGGCTGGTAATATATCAGGACGTCCTTATTAATGATCAGTTAATGTCCTTACTAATGTAGTAATTAATGGAATTATTGAATGTTAAAATTAAATTAGCAGTGTGCTTTGAAAATTGGCTTTGACATTTTGAATTTTTGTGTTGTTATTGGTGATACTTTCTATCTATGCCTAAATATATCATTACAAAAACAGTTACACATTAAACAGTTTGTATGAACTGCAAGACTCTTTTATCCTTAGGAAGAAATAGGATTTGTAAAAAATAAATAAAAAGTCAATATGACCTTAGGGGGTCTTTCAAGTATTGCGTAAGCATTGAAGGGAGAGAGGGTTCCAGCTTTGCGTATTTTATCTGACAGGGGTGATAGAGATAAGAGCAATGTTTATAAGACCTGTCTTAAAAGTATCCGACCTTATTTTCTAAGGAAAGTAGTGAACGTTGGATGGCTACACTGCATACAGTGTCGGGGTATCCTTCATTCATATTCCTGTTGGGTGGCGTCATTCTCGCTTGCTTCAGTATCCGTTAGGCAAACAGTGTTTCCAGTTGTGTGCAGTTCATTTCGGGGCAAAATGACAGAACGTGTGGAACAACGATACTACATCAAGTTTTGCCAGAAACTTAGAAATAGCCAAGCACAAACAATACGCAAGATTCAACAAGCGCTTGGCGATTATGTCATGGGGAATAATAATAAAATTAAATAAAACAGTGATACAATCGATTCAAAGTGATGCCGAATCGTCTTTGACTATTATGATGTTGTGCATCACGAACCATCAGGAAGACGAACAATTATGAAAGTCTTGACGATGCAATTTGTCGCAAGAGATCAGACCCATGGGCTTCACAAAACTGGTACCTGCATCAGGATAACACCTTTGTCATTCTTCCTACATGATGCAGTCTTTCCTGGCAAAGAATGGCATTCCTGTCGTTCGCCAAGCTCCATACTCCCCGTACATGGCCCTTAGTGACTTGTGGCTTTTCCCTAAAGTCACATCGACACTCAAAGGTATCCACTTCGAAATCCGAGAGGATATCGACAGAAGGGCAGCGGCGTTGACAGTTGGTCTAAAAAGATGCATATTTCCAGCAATGGCAGGTACATTGGATTAATTCTATGTGGAAGCTGAAGGGTCCTATTTCGAAATTGATTAGGAATTGAAACACATCAGGCATGTAGTTTATTTTTTTATTTTTTTCGCCTATGGTCGGATACTTTTCAGACAAATCTTGTATGTAAGATTCGCTTAGAAACACAGTGTAGATTTAAAGATTTTTTTAAAACTACGAAATAACTAAGAAATTTGACAAGTTTTACGTAAGCACAAGGGGAAGTGACAAGTATTTGCTAGTTTTTGCGTAGAACGAGGTCTAAAATGACAAAAAAAATGTGCTTTTATAATATAAAGGTAAGCAAGAAAGTTCTCTCGCCTTTTCACCTTCGAACATCGATATGTAACCTAAGACGTACCTGGAAGATCAAAAATAGTCCCCATCAGCATCGACGACCTTCTGCCAACGTTCTGGAAGGCCTGGGATTCCATCGCAGTAGAACTTTGTGGGCCGTGAAGCGAAGAAGGTATCAAGTGCATTTTGCACCTCTACTAGGGATTTGAACTGGCGTCCTCTAAGGTGATTGTCTAAGGAATGGAACATGTGAAAATCGGACGGTGCAATGTCCGGGGAGTATGGCGGATGCAATAGTGTTTCCAATCCAAGGCGTAGAATGGTGTCCCGGGTCATCCTAGCCACGTGGGGCTTAGCGTTGTACTGTAACGGGAGGACCCCTTTGCGATTCAGAAGTGCTGGCTCCAGAGTTTTGAGTTTTTCTTGAACACGGCTCAACTGCTGACAGTACACAGTTGCATTGATGCTGTGACCAGCTGGTAGCAGTTCCCGATGCACGATGCCGCGAGCAGTCCACCAAACACAGAGGAGGACCTTCTTCTGGTGCAGTGCTGGTTTAGGCTGTTTTGGAACCGGTTCATGGGATGCTAACCAATGATGATGGCGCCGTGGAGCTTCGTACAGGACCCACTTCTCATCTAATGTCAACACCCTGTCCAGAAATGGCTCCTTCCTCAGATGAGACAGCAAAGAAACACAGGTGTCTGCTCGCGTTGCCTTCTGGCCCGGAGTCAAATCATGTGGGACCCATCGACCCAACTTGTAGTGCTTCCCAAGTTGATGGAGGTGCTGCCGAATGGTTTCTCCACTCACACTGAATTGTAGTCCCAGTTCCTCACATGTCTGGCCACTGTTCGCCTCAATTGCTGCCTGAAGATCTTCATTTGGTACCTGTGTTGGTCTTCCTGCACGTGGTGCGTCTTCGAGTGTTTTGTCATCGTCCTTAAACTTGGTAAACAACCGCTGCACTGTCCGCGTAGTCACGACACCCTCACCAAAGGCCTGGCATATCTTCCTCCCCGCTGCCGCTGCGTTTGCGTACAGCATGCACGCCCTTATGACTCTCTGTGGAGGTTCCATGTTCACTCTGTCCTTCCGCACGTTCACGGTGTAACTGAACTGCTATACCCACACCAACAACTGACCTTCGCCTGATCTCCATTCGCATTCAACTCACGGTGTGAGGGCCAATTGAACACAGACCTCCACAAAAAGCGACAAAACTTTCTTGGTTCCCTTTATACTTGAATGTCTCTTAAATCCCAATTAAACATTGTCAACTTTGATTCTGGTTCAACATTTTTAATGGGATATCCATGACTGAATAAACACTTTAATGAGGTTGTTCCGACCATTTACATTTACTGAGAGCACTATTAATTAATTGTAAGAGAAAATTAATAGAAGATAATGAATGTTTTATGTACATGTTAATTATCCACAGAGTATGCAAACAATAAATACACACGGTACGTACGAAAAAAACAACAACATTATATCAGGCCAAGTAGTGTGGAAATTGGTTACAGATTGGCACAGATGCCTGAACCTGGGGCCTCGGACCCCTTGATCCCTCCCAAAATAGTTTTATTGTGGACCGCATTAATGTTTCAGTTATATTTTAATGTCATTTATACAAACTATTTTCTCTTCCTTAGTTTCGAAAAATAACGTTTTGATACTTGTCATGTGGGTTGAGGCACCAAGCCAGCGGTCGTCCGGGTAGCCGTGCGGTCTACAGAGGTAGGCCAACGACTCGAAGGTCCCGGGTTCGAGTCCCGGCAGGAGCATGGGTGTGGATATTTATGGGTAAGGGGAAGAATCGTGACAAGCCGAAGTCCAAAGTTACTAGACTGGCCCATATAAAAATAAAGTTTACCAAGCCAGCGAAGGTTCCGGGTTCGAATCCCGGTTTGGACATGGATGTTTGTGAATTTTAGAAACTTAACAGCCAATAGACTCGAGATGGGCCGAAGCCATTTTAGTTAGTAAAATGGCCTAAAATGGAAAATTTACCATTTTTTTTATTGTTAATTCTAATTCCGTTATACTTCGGGCCTGTCAACAGTAGAAGCGAAAGGCCAAGCACATTTTGAAATCTATATTTTTTGATAAAAATTCAAACAGTTTCCATAATTGAATTATTCTGCAATATTTGTGCTTTCTCTCTCTTTCTGACTTGTAAATGAAATGGAATTCGTGAATTTAATTTTCTTTAAGGCCTGGAAATGAAATGGAATGTCATGTGTATTTTCATTGGATATTCACGTCATCCAAAATTAATTTATGTGAAGACACTTCTTTATCATCTACTTCTGTTTCTGTTAGCAAACAAAATGAAACAACCAGATTGCTCTTTGAATACTTCCGTTGAGTACAATTGTTTGTATTATAGTTATTATCCTTCATGGTTTCTATAATTTAATGTTCCTTTGAAGAAAAATGTGGGAGTGTGTTCTTGTTTTCGTTGTTGAACAGTAGTGTAAAAAATCCTCAATTAAATTTTTCTTTTATTTCTGCTTCGCGGTCTAGATAATTATGTGAAGCCAAGGTTAACATAATACTAAACTGAAGAAAAACATGCTTCCAGTTCTTTATTACGATCATGATGATAGTAATAATTTTTTAAGTAAAAATTACTAAATAGGAGTTGTAAAATACTTGAAAGTATTATAAATGCAGCATATTGTTATGTGGAGAGCCCATTTGTGTGCAGGCGGTTGAATGCTACAGAAAAGCAACAACTATCCCAAGAAAATTACAAAAGCATCAGTTGAAATAAAATTTCAGCGAAGAAGACAGTAGTAAGTTAGATTAAATTTGTAAACAGCAATCGAAAATTTCAAAACGTCTTTGACAATGTTAGGAAGGGGGCGATAGAAAACTTGTACAAAAATTACATAACGTATAAAAACTAGAATAATTATGGAAAATCGTCATGAAAGCTTAAAGTTTAATTTTCATACTGTTAAATTGCTTATTATTCAAGGGCAATGTTTCGTTTAAAAAATAAAATCCTATATTATGCTGAGAAACAGTGTATCGTGGTTATATGCAAATTATTAATGGAAAGTTACCACTATTCAAGAATTGAATTAGTTTTTAAATCATGTTTATACATAACTTAAATAAAATATGTATATATTGACGGCTTGTGATAAACACATATGGAATAGTGCTTTGACCCATTGTTAGATTGTAGTGGTGGTGGGAGGGTGGATAGTGGAGATTTTCCCGTTTTATTTCTGCAAGAAAATATTTCGAGTCACTGTTTCCCGAAATTTCCCCCTAGTCGGGATATGAACAGGAGTGAAATATGGTCTTCTCTGTGTTAAAAAAATCTTTCCCATCTCTCTGGAAATGGTGTAAATCGAACATTGATTTGAACCATACGTAAGAGGATGCGCTGAAGAAAGAAAAAAGTACGATCATGGGTAAGATTTGTAAAACATTAAAATGAATCACTCAGCAGTAATCCACTTCCGAGTCGAGTTATCAGAATCAAATAATGGTTATTTTAGCTTATGTTCGATTACAGAACATGCAAATCAGTGTGACAACATATCTGTATTTAACAAGAAGACTGCTTGCTGTTTGTCATTTAGAAATAGATCTTGTCTCTGAATCTCTGATGAACTGTGTACAGTGTGTTAGTGGAAAATTTCCGAGTATCATGTTTTTTGAAATATCTCAAGGACAGAGATTTACAGATTATTCAAGTATATAAGCAGCTGCTTGTAGTTTTATCTTTCCCTTATAACATATGGAATTTCAGCTCGTTATATCAAGACAACCGAAGACTAAAGGGGAAACTGTTTACCGAGGTTAGTTAACAGCTGAGGAAGCTTTTCTTTTTGTAATAAAGAAAGGCATGCAGACCACACCGAGTTGTACTTTTCCCTGTTCCATGTCAAATAGTAACTTTTCCCTTCAAGTCGAATTGAATTGAGTTAATTTTTGGCATCTATGGCTCAGGTCGGAATAGGGTAGGCAAAGCATAGTGGATCGAGTCCTTCAGGGCTTAAGTTGAAGGTACTATCCCCCCGATATTTAGATGGTGTTACTGAGGAAAAACCTCAGTCAGCATGGTCGTTCGCTGGTATCGAAACCAGGACCTCCCGAATACGAAACCAACGTTCTACCAATTGAGCTCCAGCTTCTCGGTTCTTTCGAGTGGAACATTTAATTCCGTTCGTGTATTAGTTACTTTGATAAGTGGTCAGACTCAATTTATATTAAAGGTTTGTTGAATTGTTATTGACTTCCTATAACTAGGGAGTTTCTAAGGACGAGACCCACAGTTTTGGGTTAAGTGTATCCAAACAGCTTCGTTCTGTTAATCCTGACTGTACCTCAACCGTTATCGTGTACATAGAAAAAGAAGGTGCTACCTACTGTAATTTGAGGTCAAGTCATAATTTTGCATTGCAAATTATCAATTGGCCTCAACTTAGCGCTGGCTAGAAGCTTAGCGGTCGATTGCAAAACTGGCGGGGGAGGGGGTATTTAAATTCATGTGTTCTCCTTCGCAATGCTGTTTTGCTCATGACTGACAGCTATGGCAAATGTAATTAATATTTTCGTTTGTTTGAAAAAGCCCATTCAATTAATTTTATCTTTATCTATATTTGTTTATGTATACTAGCCAATGATGTAAATTCTTTTACAGTTTCATGAATTTTACATAAATCCATCTTGTATATATCATTTTCACCAATCTCGGTTAGTTTCTGTTAGACTTACGGCTGCTGGTCACTGTAACAACTTTTAGTCGATTAATTTCGACGGTAATAGTTCACTAGTCGTATTCCTGTCGGAAGTGGGACTATGAGATTTTCTTTCATCTGTTTCTAGCGGACCGCAATTTTTTACATTCTTTTCTTTAGTTCACAATGGTTCGTGGTGCCCTCAAAACTTGCAACGGTAAGATTTAACTCTTTTTCCTAAGTCATACAATGATGAAGGAGTCGCCGTGTCTCAGACGGTAGCGCGTCTGACTACGAATTGGGCGGTCCGGGTTCAAATCCCGCCCAGGACACTGGAGACTTACAGTGTTCCCATGCCTGGCGCTCTGAGGTGCACTCAACCTCCTATCAAATTGAGTACCGGAGTGTCCTCGGTATTCCTGGGCACCTTGGGAAGGTAAAGGCGGTCGAGCGTGGGACTCACCACCCCACCTCAATTCATACCGTAGGTCAAGAAAATGTGGAGCGCTACCTCCACATCCCCCATGCGCCGTTCACGGCGCGTGCGTATCGCACAGGGGATAGCGTTACTTTTTTACCATACAATGATGAAGGGACTACTTTATCAAAATAAATAGTAGCCCGCAACAATGTTGTGTTTGACTGGTTGCAGAACATTTTAGGATTTGGGTGACAAGGGATTTATTATATATATAATAAAAACTTTTAAAAACATACTTTTCTTAAACAATTCATACTAAAAGGTAGAAGATAATTTTGTTTATACATGACTAAAAAGAAAAGCATGGGACGCGCCAATTCAAGAATTTATAAAGTGACTGTATATGAGAATGCGCCCCATGCTTTTCTTTTTAGTCATGCATAAACAAAATTATTTTGTTACTTTTTTGTACGAATAGGAAAAGTATGTTTTTAAAAAGTTTATTATTTTTTGTTTGTTTGTTTTTAATTTCAGTTTGTCCGTCAGTAACACAGACCTTTTGAGTAGGTGATCCGCGGGTCACATCCGACCAGCATGGATGTTCCCGTTGCCTCGCCCCATTAAAACAATGAGACGTGAAAAAAAAAATCAGTAGAAATAATCAACAAGATAATTTTAAATCGCCCGCTTTAATTAGGAGATATTGGCAGTTAATTTCGTAGCCACTTGACACGGTGAGCCTTTATAATCCAAGGTCCGCTAGTTGGCAATGTCATCACTTCGCAAAATATTGATGATATTTCTTAACCCCATTACGTAGTTATTTTTCTCTGTTTCAAGAAAGATAATTGGTAACGATCATTAATCGAAACCGGCAGATCCTTCCTATGTTCAGAGTTTTCTCAATTTTAAGCATTACCGCTAGCACCTGAGTCAGAGCTGGTAAAGAGAAACTTTGTTCAGCGACCTCGATTTATTTTTTCGGCCATGTTCAGTCTGATAACTCGAAAGTTGGCTGATGCTTTCTCCGCTTTTTTTTTCTTTTTAAATAATGCGTTTCAATATACGCATTCAGCATGGTGCCATTGGGTCTGCTCTAAGTTTATATTTATTTGTACTAGGTTTTTTTTTTCTTAGTTTTTTGACGGGTTGAACTTTCTAAAATTGCATTATTTTGTATGATGATGAATGTTCTGGCCGACGGCGGGTTTCCATTGCCTTCCATAGGATGACGGCGACGACGTCTCAAGTACATGTATGTTTCAGTTTAACGTGATCTCCGAATAACTTGTGTTCTAACCGGCTATCGAACCCTGGTTCCCTTGAATACAAAGTAACGAGCGTTACCAGTCATTCACAGGAGACTCCGTTCTATATTGGGACAGGGTTATATTATATGGTAAAGTCTTGTATTAAATAAAATAAAATAAACATTTTAAGAAACTGTACATAATGTTAAAATTAACATGAAGGCAAATTAGTTGAGGCTACTATATAAAATTTTCGTTTGTAATAGAAGTAATATGAGTAAAACAATTCTCTTATAAATCAACGTACTGTAACAATTGTTAGCGGTCTTAAGGGTGCAGTTCGCGTTAGCTATCATGATGTGTTTATTCCGTTGATTTATATGGGGATTGTTTTACTTGTTGCACCTCTCAGAAGCTGAATTTTGCCTTCTGTTTTCGTTCAATTCTTCGTTATATTTATTTATAAACAATATATTTTTCCCATGCGCATATTGAGTTTTATATAGTTCAATATAAAGTATACGTTATGTTCATTTCGTAAGTGCGTATTTTCTGTCTTGATATTTGCTAACTTAAATATTTCTTGGCTCAGTTTTATACACTGCTTATGCCAAAGCTTTAATAATAATAATAATAATGAATGAGTCCTTTTATTATCGCGTTATGACCAGCCGGTTGGCCAATACAACAGTGTAAAGGAAACGATATAAATTAGCTTCATGAACATATTTAACCCTCGATGAATAACGTCTAATTTTTGTAACATGGGGTGCGCTTGCACCCCAAAGAAGGAAAACGAAATTTATTAATTGCATTTTACAAAACTTATTGATATAATTAGTGAAAGATATGCTCAATGGAAAAATTACTATAAACATATTATTAAATTATTACATTAGGAAAAGTACAAAAATACTGAACTTCAAGGTTAAACCAGTGAAATCTCTGAACAATTCTTTCTTTATTGCATACTATTGATTTGCCAAGGCTTGACAAACAGCGCGGTTGCAAATATTACACAAAAGGTGCAAGCAAAAATAAATTTAAAAAAATAAAATCAATTTTATTTACAGTTTCACTATGAGTAACGTGAGGTGCAGAGTCACCCCATATTGAATGTTCAGACAACTCACACACAGCGATAGGCTTACTGAAGACTTGCTGAAAAAAGAAAGAAAGAAATACACTGAAAATCAAGGAACTGAGTTGTGCCAAAATAGAGATATTCTTAAACGAAATTTCATGGGATGCGCCTGCACCCCATGTTACTCATCCAGGGGTAAGGAGATTACAGTATAAACACATAGTCATTAAAAGAAGGAAATGCGTAAAAATTACCATAAGGTTATGAAATAGTACTATTACAGCTAAAGTCTATTCTACGTAAACTTGGAAGGAGTTCAGTGTGATACAATCTGTATAATAAGTACAGGAGTCATTTTTTTTTTCAGGAGAAATCCACGTCAAGTAATAAAAATGCATGCAAGCTATAAAACATTCATAAAAGTACATAAAAGCTGTATCAGTCAGTTGGCCAGTACAACATGTGTGATAAAAAAATACGTAATTTGCTTAATGAATATAGTTCACGTGGATACTCTATAAATTACAGAACATAAGGTCATTAAAAGAGAACAATGAGTAAATATTACATACAGTAAATTTATGAGAAATGTACCATTAAAATTAAACTCTAGTTAAATTGAACCTTGAAAGGAATTGGGGAGATACAAGCTTTATTAATAATAATAATAAAGTACGTATATTAGTTCATTACTAATATTAGTAAAATAAATTTTAAATGACGTATTATGTATTCTCAGCTAGGGTGAAATATTTTGCGCTGTAATCGTTACATTGTTACCTACCATCTGTTTATTCATATTTAAAAGACATTTTTCGTTAAATTTACTCGATTTGAAATTGTACATAATTAATTTATTATTTCTACTTGAACAAGTAACAAACACATAATAAATTCCACACGAATAAAGGTAACATTAAACTGATTTCATTATTGACTTTTCTAGAACCTTCTAGCGCAGATTGATGTATTCCTGCATTGTATGACAATTTTGTATTTGCAAAATTCAAGCCAAATTTAAATGGCGGATTTTAAGATGACGTTGGGTCTCACTCAGCCACTACTTTACTATTCCTCTGGTACTCTGTTACTAGTCTGCTCTTCAGCACATGTAAATTTCTTCGCATGTTCTATCAGATGCACCACCATGTCTCATCTCGCAACGCGATCTCTTCATTTTGACTTTTTCCATGTCAGCAGGATTCAGTGGGTTGTCGCAGAACCTGGTTGTTTGGAATGTAAAACTACATAATGTGGTTGTAGAATCCGCTGAGGTCATTCGGAAGGTCAGGTTCTGACAGATTTTCCTTCCGTTCCACTAGATGTACCTTCCCTTATGATTGTTATTGGTGTTTGAATGTAAAATGGCCTCCAATGTGTATTTGGAGTTTGGTTGGAAATTGACCATAAGCTCAAATAAAGGACGATTGGGATTATAAATAAATGTGTGTGAAATAACGATTAATTTTAAAGTAATAACTAGGTTTATAAATAAACTTTGGTAAACTTTATTTTTTGTATGGGCCAGTCTAGTTACTTTGGACTACGGATCCCGACAAGGTAATACAATACGAGGAACAAATCCTTAAAATCTTTAGCTTTCCGGCATAACACCGAGTGGTTGGTCACTTTAATGCCTACCAGAGCATTTAGAAATGAATGTATTTGTGGTCTTCAGTCATCTATGGCTTACGCCGGGAGAGGATACGGAAAAGGATGCAGGATGTATTCAGCCAGGGTCTAAGTTGAAGATACCATCCCGGTATTTGTTTGGTAAGACTCAGTAGGATAGTCGGCTACTGGTATCGACCAAATGGCCTTTCGAATGTAAAGCCAACGCTCTGTTACAGCTGCTTGGTTTCAGAGCATCTGGATAGAAAAAGTTGTGTTGAGAGGCTTAAACCATTAAACATACGTAGAGACATGTAAATAGTCTCCCTTTCCCTTATTAACTGACCTACGACTATCAACCTGTAGTGCAGCAGACGTAATTTGTTCCTGCAAAGTATCAATAATGAATGTCTTTTAAATGTTGTGACTTTAGTTGTTAACAAAAGTGTTAATTGCTGTAAGGTACACGCAGTGCCACTTATGAACTAGTTTCAGGTAAGTAATTACGAGTGCTATCTCTTTGGTCTTTCTATAGACAGGAAGCAAGCCATTGTTTGACATCTTGTCTGGTTAGAAAAGGAAATAAAATCGTAATGTACTTCTTGCTTAACACAGTCTTGCTTTTAAATGTTCTGCCACAAAATTTGGAAACTCTAACAAGCATCATGTTAATCGGTTGTGGTTATATTATGTCCCAGTTAAGTTCCACTTTCTAGTGTAAACCTCTTTTAGTACATGTATGGATTGCCCTTAAGATGCAGTACTTTCCTGATCCCCGCAATTATTTAAATTTACGTCCAGATTTCAAATTTTTGATGGAAACTAGAAATGCAAGTTATAGAATACAATTGCCGTGATATAGTTGGTTTGTCCGCCAGTTGTAACTTACGTTACTATTGTAGGTTTCTAGAATGTCGATACGGGACAGGTCACGACAGTTAACCCAAGGAAACTGAAACGTATAATTGAATGTTAAGCTTGTAAATTATGATAATTAACAAACTGGTATATATATAAATTTGCATACGCTATTACTTCTGTTTTGTTTTACATTAAAATCCGTAATATTTTACTGCACTTTCAGTTTTTCCCAGCAATGCTGCATCAGCCTTAATCAAGTCATTCGTTTATGATCAAACGTAAGTGAAACTTGAAATTCTGATTTTATCAGAGTTGCTGAACATTTCTTCCTATCATGCCTCCATTTGTTTTTGAGAATTGGAAAGACTCTCTCAACAAATGCGCTTGAACCAGGAATGCTCAAAACAAAAGATACCAACATCAGTGTATTTGGAATAGCATCTAAATTCACTTTCGAAAATAAATAAATAAATAAAAATTACCCATTTTGAGTTCACATCATAGTTTTGATTCCTGCACCCAACATCACGTAATTAATTCAGATGGAAATAAAATTCTTCATAAAAACCATCCAAACTGAAAAGTGAATAAATTTAAGTGAATTTCAAAGCATTTATTATTATTATTTATTTATTTATTATTTTCAAAATAAGAAAATTCAGTATTATCTTTCAAATATAAAGCTCTTAGTTTATTCAAAATATTAGTATCATATGATTTCATTGATGCTGACGGAAGTAGATAATGCAGCCAGCTAAGGAAGTTACATGTCTATGAATCGAATAAAGTTCAGCATCGGTAAATGCATACTTGTAATCACGACGGAAGCGAAATGTTTAGATCCGGGAAGAAGGCGTCACTTATGCTGTTAAAACGGGACAGCATTTCTCACCTTTAAACCGTAGTTGTAACAGCAGACATCTAAAATGCAGACTGGTTTCTTTTAGAGGGTATGTCTGAACTAGAAAGAACATTAGATAATCTTTATAACTGGCATATACACACGTTCATATTTGAATGTCACACTGTATTATCTCTCTCCTTTGAAATACTCATGCTTGAAAATATAAATGTTTGAGGTAATTTTTCATGTATCATGTAAGTGGTTTTTGCATCGGTATGTTGTTTATTAGAGGCAGAAAAAGTTTATAAAAGTTAATTTTCCATACGATTAGTTTTAATGCCGAAACGAAAGGTTTTATGGTTTGGCGTGAAACTTTTCAAGGAAGTGGAACACCATGAAATTTACATTAATTATTCTGAGCGCCCAGTCTTCTATGAACTGAAGGCATTTTTCCGTGAAAAAGAAACTGGTTTTTTGAAAAGGGTAAAAGCTTGCTAGTTGGGTTAAAGCGATAAGTTTTAACGTTCTACGGACTAATACGTCGGTTCAAAGTTACAGTGTATCATTTTAATAGTCCCTACTCTATGGCATGAGCCATAGATGTCTAAAGGCCAGTAATGAAATTTAATTTCCTACCCTGTAGCAACACTTATCTATACCAGCAGCTTGTAAACTTCAAGTTCAAATACATCATGCATTGCACTGCATTCTGTTAGTCATTGCATCAGGAAATACACAATGAACAAATTGTACGAAGTTTTTTTTTTATGCTTCATGACTTGGATTGCATGTATTGTATTTCTGGTATTAGTAGACGGTAGTAATGTTATAACCCAACATAGAACTTATATTTCTAACAAGTGTTTACTTCGGTTTCCTTAAGGAAACCAAGGCTGCGTAAAGAAATAAAAGGTATCAAAGGAAGTTACGTATGTTTAACGTAGCCTTGATCTCCTCTTGTAATTACAAGAAATTCAGTTTTAAACTTCTCATGGTCAGTTGTCAGTAATTACGGATCAGTGCAAGTGGTGGTCTATTTCTGTATCAGTATTGAATTTGGATAAAGAGTATTTTGTTTCACGCAGAAATCCTGTAAGGAGAGGATTGTGGCAAGTATTTTTTAACATTTGCACAAACTTAATTTGTGGTGCGTGCTTTGCCCAATATTAGCATATGAGAAAAAAAAATAATAATAAAAACCTTTTAAAGACATACCTTTCTTAAACAATTCGTACTCAGAAGTAAAATAATAATAATTTTGTTTATGTATGACTAAAAAGAAAAGCATGAGGCGCGCTCTCATATACAGCTACTTTATAAATTCTTGAACTGGCCTTTCCATGCTTTTCTTTTTAGTCATGCATAAACATTTTTTTTTTTTTTTCACTTTTTAGTACACATTGTTCAAGAAAAGTATGTCTTTAGAAAGTGTTTTAAAAGTTATTTTGGGGTTCGGATACTTTTTCTCAAGATAATGTTTCGTGACTCAAATCCTAAAGTGTTTTGCAACCAGTCAAACGTAACATCATTGCAGGCTAATATATATTTTAGGATAAAGAAGTCCATGTTAAAAATATTAAAATGGTCTTACTTGCAATAATCTGTGCACCGTCGGAAAGCTTACTTCATCCTTTCGAATGGGATATGATTTGCGTCTTAACACCACCTATACGCACTTAACCGGAACGCAGCAGGTTTCATGGGCAGAAAAGGTACCGCTTCCTATCTCGGAAACGTACAAATACTTTTTTTTTTGTTTGCTTAAAATGATATCCCCTATCACCTCCCAAAATATTTGCACTTCCTCACTGGACACCCTGTATATATGAAAGTAACGATGGAATATTGTATTGTCATCCGATTTACGCCGCTGTACAAAATTTCATCATTGTATGACGTCGGGAAGTAAGTTAAATTAACGTTGCAAGATTTGAGGACACCACGAACCATTGTGACCTAAAGAAAAATATGTAAAAATGATTGCCTTTGTGGATTTTCATATAATTGAGACATTGCGGAAAGTATGGGCGAACTCAACAGTAAGGCCGTGCGTCGAGTACGTCCTTAATATCCGTAACGCTTCATGTTATCTAAGAATACAGCATCAATTCCAGTCCTACACTCTTAAAAATTACTATAAATTTTCGTCACTTAAAAGCTACAAACTTTATTCCAGAACGAAGATAGAGCACTCGAAATTATTTGTAAGGCATTGAACACGGTGCTGTTCATTCGTCCATTTTTATACTTTTTCACTTTCATAAATAAATCTGATAAAATGAATTTTATGGGCGTTAACAGTTCTTCACTTTCGTGAAGTACTTTATTCCATACTTCCTTCTCTGGACAGGTCCTTCTTTTTAAGACCTGTTCTTCCGTCCTTCTTTTACAAACGATCAAGGAATAAGAAAACTAAAACGTTTCGTTCATAACTGTGACACAAATTACTCTTTTCAGCAGCGTTTTAATGACCACATGTGCAAAACCACGTTTGTACACTCCAGAGGAATATATTCCGAATACATGGCATTTTATTATTTATTTATTTATTTTACATTCAGAACAATAAGATTTAAATGTGAAAGGGAAGCCACGCTTTTTCATACGGCAGATTCGTAAATTTGACAGTTAAGGCTAACAAGAGCAAAACTCGCATTATCCAAAATATTAAGAGCTAAGTATGGAATTCAATAAGTCGTGTACAGACGCGGCGATTTACAGATTTCTAAGGGGTGAGGGTGGGGGTCAGTTATTTATCAAATTGAAGCTAGTTTAAAAAAATGAGAATCCATATTTACGTGCTGAATTAAAACTACGGCGGTATTTGTTTTGACAATAAAATCTTCAGTATCACTGTTATAAAATGTGTATTATTTATATTGGCATAGTACATGCTAGATTATACGTAGTACTTGCTTGTCAATGGTAAGAAAAATGAAAGTTCGTTGTTCCATATACAAGTTCAATACCAGCTCGATCGGTTTGATATTTAAAAACACCCTTTAATTTTTTGACAGAACTTCGGAATCAAACTCTATTCACTGTGTTCGCACCCTTCGCAAATTATTTTTTCTTATTCTCTATTGTTGATGTGTCTTCTCTTGAGTCATCGCATTTCTTTTGCGTAGTGTGTATATTTCCTGATAGATCTTATAATTACAATTGCGAGACGCAGCAATCATATTTCCTGTTGTGCTGGTTGAGATGAACGCTTGAGGCAACTAACTTGCTTCAGGAACAAAGAAAAGTCATACTCATCCTCCAGTAACAAGTGTGACTATGACACATGCACATACTTCTGCAGTTAGGAAAGGTTCTTTTATTTCGCGTGGAGCATTGTACCGTTACACCGTTTGCAAGCTAAGATTTGCTTTGTGCGTTATTCCTTATAACAAGTACTTGTTAAGCTTGAGGGGAATCACCTCGTATTTGCTTCGTAATATTTAAAAATAGTCGAAGCGGCATCTTTGTCTAACATCAGATGGATTTTTTTTCTTTGCTAGATGTAGATACGAGTCATACCCGGTGATTTACCTGTGTAGAAAGAAGAAACAGTGGGGAATTGAATATAAACATTTCGTTAGAATCACTGCTTATGTACCCCCCCCCCCCACAGTCTACCCACCACTGCTGGCTTCGCCCTTCGGATAATCATTCAACGGATAGCTCGGGTTCAACTCCAGGTCACGCCAGCCATCCTGAGTGATGTTTTACAGTGCTTTGTCAGTCCTGTCAGGCGGGATGCAGGTTGATATCCGTTCTTGACCACGAAAGAGTGCTTGTCAAAGGGCACCATCCGTCAGACATGTGACCAGAGTCGTCCACAGATACCTATCCCGCCCATAGGAAAAAAAAAACTCTTACGTCTTATTGGCTGCGTAGATAAAATTCTTTGTGAACTTCTATGGTGATACAAGTAACTATTGCATTATTTTCTTTAGTTCACAATCATATGGTTCGTGGTGTCCTCAAATCTTGCAACATTAATTTAACTCATTTTCAGACGTCATAGAATGATGAAATTTTGCACAGCGAGGTAAGTCCGGTGACAATACAATATCCCATTGTTACTTTCATATATTTATATACTTTAAAAGCATATTTTATTTTCTTAGTAAGGACTACATTATCCTAAAATAAATAGTAACCTGCAACGATGTTGCGTTTGACTGGTTGCAAAACACGTGGATCTGGGTGACAAGATCAGCTGGAGAAAAGTATCGGAATACCGAAATAACTCGGAGAAAAATAATAATAAAAACTTTTTAAAAACATACTTTTAAATAAGTAAAAAAGTAATTTTGTTTATGCATGATTAAAAAGAAAAGCATGTGGCGCGCCAATTCAAGAATTGAATAAAGTGATTGTATATGAGAGCGTGCCCCATGCTTTTTTTTTGTAATGCATAAACTAAATTATTTTTTACTTTTTAGTACGGATTGTTTAAGAAAAGTATGTCTTTAAAAAGTTTGTTTTTATTTTTTTTAACTATTGGTTTTAATACAAAACCCAATATTGTCTCGGAGTTGAAGTAACCGGGGGGAACCAGTTGTTACCTTAATAAAGAGAACTTTCTCTGCATTTGCCTGGTGACTGCAGAGTGCAATAAAATTTTGACTATACCCTCTTAGCTACTAAGTCGAAACATGACCACTGAGTTACGGTACTTCGTTGATGTTTTCTAAAGAAAAACACTTGTGACACAATCAAGCCCCAATTTACAATCCAAAAAGTAAATTAATATTTACACCCTAACTTCTGTCTTATATATTTTCTTCTGTGTAGTTATCAAGTTCTATTCTGTCGTCAGGTAAGCCTCCACGTAGCATCTTCATCATACTTGACACTCTGACAGCAAGCGAAAATGAACATCAATCTGATGATTTCCGACAAATATCTAGATTCTTTTTTCTTCGTAAGAAATGTGAAACAGTAACTGTTTACTTATGATGTTGATCCAGTTCCCATTTATTTTTATTGGGATCCAGAAGTTTTGGTGCAGGAAGTTTGTGTGCACGGAAGTTTCGGTGCAAAGGTTACCTTTTGATTATAGAAAAGTTGTTAAACTTTTGAACTGGACCTTATTGTTGGTCGGTTAATACTCTTATTTATGTAGTAATTAATAAAATTATTCGAAATAAAACCAGCAATTTGCTTTAAAAATTATTTTCGACAGTTTGAATTACTTTACTGGTGATACCACAGATACTATCACAATGGTTTTCTGTGGTGATACTTTCGAAATGTGCCTAAAATTATCAGCACAAAATGCTTGGAAACTAAACAGTCTATAAGGACTGCAGCATACTTAGAAAGAAAACACAGAATTTGTAAAAAAAATCACATAGAAGTCACGTAAGCATTCAAGGGGAAAGGGGTTCAAGCATGACTTATTTTATCTGACAATGACAGTTTTAATGGTGTTACTTCTTGGGTAAATTTTAGTTTACAATGTTTCCTACGTGTGTGGAAGCGTTGAAACGCAATATATGGCCGGGTGACGTTTCGTCCAAAGACATTTTGTCCATACGACATTTAGTCCAGGGATAATTAGTCCATAGACATTTAGTCCATTGACATTTCGTCCACAAGACATTTCGTCCAACGGATTTTTCGTCCATAAGACATTTCGTCCAACAGATTTTTCGTCCACAAGACATTTCGTCCAACAGAATTTTCGTCCACAAGACATTTCGTCCAATCGACTTTTGGTCCAACAGATTTTTCGTCCACAAGAAATTTCGTCCAATCGACTTTTCGTCCAACGGATTTTTCGTCCACAAGACATTTCGTCCAATCGACTTTTGGTCCAACGGATTTTTCGTCCACAAGACATTTCGTCCAATCGACTTTTGGTCCAACGGATTTTTCGTCCACAAGACATTTCGTCCAATCGACTTTT
>JAGDQP010001228.1:19588-49338 GCA_022664845.1 Lepisma saccharinum | reverse complement strand
AATCGACTTTTGGTCCAACGGATTTTTCGTCCACAAGACATTTGGTCCAACGGATTTTTCGTCCACAGGACATTTCGTCCAGTCGACACTTAGTCCAAAGGATTTTTCGTCCAATCCATCAATCCACATACTACACTCTCATCCATATAAATTCACAGGCCAAACTACTGAAGCTACAAACACCAAATTTGGTATGAAGGTGTAGGACCATGAGTAGGTAGAGGGAAAAATCCGACATTTTGGAAAAGTCGCCATCTTGGATCTAAAATGGGCGCCAAACCCATTGTTGTATAGAATACACAGCCTAAACGGCTGGGGCTATTGAAAAAGAATTTTCTAAAAAGGTAGAATATTACCAGTAGATTACGAAAATATTACGAGAGTTGTTCAAAGACCCCACCTTGGATCCAAAATGGCTGCCAAACTCATTGTTGTATAGAATACACAGCCTAAACCGCTGGGGCTACTGAAATGAAATTTGTCATGGTGGTAAAATATCGATAGTAAGTTAACAACATCTTAAACAATGTATCTTAAGACGCCATCTTGGATCCAAAATGGCGTATTTATAAATCCCTTTCCCACAACGATTTAGCTAGAGATACGAAATTTAGCATAAAGGTGTATCATAATTATTAGTTAAGGAAAATAATAAAACATTTGGGAAAGTCGTCATCTTGGATTCAAAATGACCGCCCAAAAAATCATTTTCGACACCGTTTGAGCTAGAGAAATTAAATTTTATTTGAAGGTAATTCACGAGTAAGTCACGACAATATAATACAACATTAAAAAAGTCGCTATCTTTAATTCAAAATGGCCGCCCGAAAACCCATTTTGTAAACCACTAAGGCTAGACAAACGAAATTTCGTATGAATGTATATCATGACGAGTAGGTTACAAAAAATGGGGCAAACCTTCACTATGGGGACGTAGCCCCCTGTGGGTTTGGTACAGATCGATATCAAGGGAAACAATAACCCGCAGAGTCTGGTTATGATAAAGAGGGCGCAGCCCCCAAAACCCCTAAGTTGAGGGCGCAACTTTGACCGAGTAAAGTTAAAGTGAGGAGAAATTTCGATATGTTGCTGACAAAGGTTGAAGCACCTAACACAGAATTGAACATTATTTAAAATAAAGAACATTTGATACAGGTGAGTGATATACTGCAATTTAATAATTTCCAATCACATGAAATAAATTATTTGGTGCTTTTTTCAAGATTCGTGGCGATAACTGTAAATCCCGACATTTCTCAAAAAGATTAGCGAATATATCAAGGAACTTTTCTAAAATATTTAAGTGTGTGCGACTGGTCTGATTCTTGGAAACATAATGTCATTGCTGGGATGTTCACATTACACAGAAACACTTTCCCTTCGGCAGGTTCCGCCCTCTTCACTCACTTTCAATCTAGCTGCGAAGAATTGGTACAGTAATACGGTATATTATTTCATTATGTCTGGAACTTCTACATCATTTTCCTCTCCCTTTTCTCTTCCTAGTTCTTCATAGGAGTAGTTTAAATCTCTTTAGATTTTTTCAAATATTTTTCTAATTTCTGGTTACCGTCCCATCAGGTCCCTCAACCGCCAGTATTTGTTTTTCCCCAGCTCAAGAACTGTTTTGTTTGATTTTCTTCAAGCTGTTTTCAGTTGTTTCTTACCTAACAATATTTGTGTTGTATTTTCGTACATTCTTCCTTAAGGTTTCATTTATATCTTTATATTCGATTCTAGTTATTGTATTTTCTCCCTTTTTATTTCCCCTTTTTGTTCACCAAAAGTTTTGTTTCTTCCGAGATTTTACTCTCCTTTGTCATGCTACTATTTCTTTTGTTTTCTCTCTTATTATCCCGGTCAGTACATTATTTCTGCAATTGATATCTTCTTAATATTCTATCTCTTCCCGGGCGCTGACTGTGTTGATTAGTTCTGTACCGGATATCTGTTTGCTTTTCTCTAGTTTCTTTTTTCAATGTAAAACGACGACTTCCTCTGATAACCTTCTCTAATCTAGTGTTTATTTCACTTTCATCTCACTACCCAACGATCACTCGAGATTTCGGAACTGTTCAGAAGAGGCAAGTCTTGACCATTTTCCCTGTTATTTGATAGAATATAATCTATTTTGTTTCCAGCTCCATTTGAGCCTTCCTATGTTCATTTCATCTGAGTTTTCTTCTTAAAAGTTGCACTCGAAATGAATCGTTTATTGGTTTCTGAAAACTTTATTAGTCTCTCTTCACTCTCATCGCTCTTTTCTGTTGTCTCTTTTGCCAAATCCAAACTTTCTCACTTGCTTGTCACTGCCCCACTTAGTCCCTACGTTTGCCTTGAAGTATCCCATTGCTAACTTATAATGGGATTTAAAATTATCCAAAATATTCTGTATATACTTGTATATATATTCGTCTTCTATTGCAAAGATTCCCATTCTCAAATGCAACTCAAACCTGCAAACCCTTCTGAGAACTTCTTGAGTACCCAATTCCCTTCGGCAGATTAAATATATATCTATGATTGTTTGTTCGGTAGAGGCTTCTAAACCGTTAAACTTACCCGCCCTAACCTCCCTTCGAAACTTTATTTTATATGGACCAGCCTAGTAACTGTTGACTGGCTCGTCACGCACCTCTCTTAGAGGTTGCCGAGAAACGTAATAGCATAATTTATGGTAAAACTATTAAATATATTGTGGGTTCTCATATGCATATCGAAGGATCGATCTGTACCCAATTTTTCACGGTTGCTTATTAAGGGTAGTTATATAAATAATTAATCACAGCCATATTCAATCCACTACTGGATGAGGCCTCTCCCCGAAGGGAGGAGTTGGTCTACTGCTCCCACGCTGACCAGACTTCTCTCACTGTGATCGCCACTGTCTTTTATTCACAGCAGGCCCCAATTGCCCTCACGATGCTGAGTCAACACCGACATTTTTGAGCCCCCACCGGGAATCGAACCCGGGACCGCTCGTACTGAAGTCGAGCGCTTATATATATATCATATTCAGCCGTTTTCTATCCACTGCTGGATGAATGCCTCCCCCTTTTCTTTCCACATATCTCGGTCTGCTGCTATCCTCATCCATGTAGATCCTGAAAAACGCTTGATTTCATCTACCCATCTTGCATTTGGACGTCGTCTCGGTCGTTTCTTTTCTCTAGGAATCCAATGTAGTACATTTTCCGTCCATCTTCCATCTGTTCGTCTAGCTATATGACCGGCCCATTTCCACTTATATATATGCTTCAGTACATTTTTGACCCTCCTCCCTAGGAAAAGCTGAAATGATAGGCCTGTGTAGTGTCCTCCCTCTGCCAATGGCTCTACAGTTTTTTCCAAAACTTTTCGCGGTCTTTGTCAGGGCCAAAGTATTCGGCTTAGGTGTGGGGAGAACGAACGTTTCTTGTCTAAGACTTCTATCTCGTGCGTAGTTAAATTCTTCTTTGTCAAGTTATGAGGGATTCATGCATTTGGATTTTCTTGGTTGTGGATCAGCTTCTTTCTTCATCTATGCAACTTGTGGGAGTTATGGTTAGAAAAATAATTTATTACCAGGTTTCGTTTGGGTGAAATGCATTTTCACTTTTCGAAGTATTTAGTTAATCTTTACCGGTGATTTTATGTTGAAAGTTTACTTCCTGTGTTTTATTAAAATTTCCAACAAAACTTGTATGGTGTCCTTCCTGGACGTCTGGCTGGCTCTGTTTGCTTGTTATCTCAGCTTTCTAGGTGTAGGCGTCTCATTTGTTTAGATTTGTTGGTTGCTTGTAGCTTTGTCTTCAAGAAGTGCAGCACGAAATCCAATTGGCGAATCAGACCACTTTCTTTGTGACCTCTTAAATATATCGGGCCTTGCATTCTACCAAAGTGAATTCTCACTCTTCTTCCAACTTCGATACTAACTGTCTGTAATGTTAGCAACCTCACCATTGATACTTAGTTCTCCTCTCCGCAAAATAGCTGTGATATTATCTTCGAAACTGGCTGCTGCTTTGGTGAACCGAGCCAAATTAAATTAAAATCAGGTTTCTGGAGCCTTCTTAAGGATTTACCATCTCGTATCCCTTTCCTAATTTCTAACTCGAATTGCAAGGCAGGAAGCCTTTTGTACAGCTGCTGGCGCAGTGTTTTGAAGCATTCTTTCTGGGCACCTCTCAACTTTTATTTTCGCCTAGAGGCACCAGCATAGTCCTTTCTGGCTTGCTGCAGACTTCTCGGTCGACTTTTTAACATTTTCTTTTATTGTCGTCACCTACTCCTAGCTCAGACGACGTCGAAAGTGATATTTGGGCGGCCATTTTGAATCAAAGATGGCTACTTTTTTAACATTGTGTATTTTTTTCTTAATCTACTCTTGATGATACACCTTTATGCCAAATTTCGTATTTCTAGCTGAAACGGTGTGGAAAATGTTTTTGGGCCCACCATTTTGGATCTAATATGGCGGTTTTGGATACATTTTTTAATAATTTTTAACTCTCTAGTGATGATGTACCTTCATACCAAATTTCACTTCAGTAGACCAAGCGGTTTGTGCTGTGTATTCTATACAACAATTAGTTTGGCGGCCATATTTTATCCAAGATCACGACTTTTTGAAAATGTAACATTTTCCTAAACTACTCTTGATACTACACCTCGGTGCCGAATTTGATATCTAGCTCAAACGGTGTGAAAGTTGATTTTTAGCTCCGCCATTTTGGGTTCAATATGGCGTCTTTCGAGACATTTGGTAATATTTTCGTAACCTACTAGTGATAATGTACCACCATATCAAATTTCGTTTCACTAGCTCCAGCGGTTTGGGCGTGTATTCTATAAAGCAATGAGTTTCGCGGCCATTTTTTAGCCAAGGTGGCAACCTTTTTAAAATGTAATATTTTCCTAAACTACTCTCGATATTACACATTTGTACTAAATTTGGTATCTCTAGTTCAAATGGCATTGAAAATGGATTTTAGTTCCACCATTTTGGATTCAATATGGTACCTTTGGAGACATTTGGTAATATTTTCGTAACCTACTAGTGATAATGTATCACATTACTAAATTTCGTTTCAGTAGCTCCAGCTGTTTAGGCTGTGTATTGGACGAAAAGTCCTTTGGACCAAATGTCGATTGGACGAAATGTCCTGTGGACGAGAAATCTGTTGGACCAAAAGTCGATTGGAGGAAATGTCTTGTGGACGAAATGTCCTGTGGACGAAAAGTCCGTTGGACCAAATGTCTTGTGGACAAAAAATCCGTTGGACCAAAAGTCGATTGGACGAAATGTCTTGTGGACGAAAAATCCGTTGGACGAAATGTCTTGTGGACGAAAAATCCGTTGGACGAAAAGTCGATTGGACGAAATGTCCTGTGGACGAATTGTCTCTGGGCGTAATGTCTGTGGACGAAATATTTGTGGACGAAATGTCGCGTGGACAAAATTTCGTTGGACGAAATGTGGTATCACCCAATATATAACAAAGTTTCGAGTGGCGGAAATGTCAAATAGGCGTAAGAGTGAAAGAGCTAAAAGCACCTGGGACTATTTCCACCTTCGATGTTCAGGCAGGGAACTTGGTGTGAGTGTTAAAACCGATATGCAATAATAATAATAACCACTGGCGTTACAGACTGAAAGGTTCTGAGCCTGCCCCAACGCCATCTGTTCACGGTTGGTTAAACTTCGTCCACCTGAATGACGGCCGTGGAGTCAACACTGCGCTTCACCTTGACCTCCAACAGACGTATCAGGGGCTTTCTAGACCAAAGGTCGTCACGTCTTTATTCACGTGACTCCCCAGTTTGCTTCAAGACGCTGGGTGGACGCCGAAAAGTGGGGTGCTTCAGCCGGAATTGAACCCGGGACCACGCGGACATGAATCCAGCGCTCTACACACTAGACTGGAGACCCTAAAGGCGATATGAAAAACATGATCTAACCTGACTTTTCTAACCCGTCTTTGCTTTTCTACATTGAGTCTTTGATTTTTGTAGCAAAATAAGTCATCCATAACACGAAGTGACGCCATGATTCCCGAACATGCCGCCATGTTTCCGTATGTTGAACAACTCGAATATGTATTTAACGAAATAATAATTACACATTCCTTGTCGTAACACATTTTGGATTGCTGGCTGTCCATGTGATTTTCTAGAAACGTCTGTTTCAATTATTTGTACGAGAATTAGTGGTAGAAAGAGTACATACGGCTCATTAGCCGGCGAAAGTTGGGAAATCGAAACTAAAATTTAGCTTGCTCCTTCATCCAGAGCACTATTAACTAAGCGAAAAGTAAAGTTAATAGATAATAATGTTTTATATACGTGGTGATTGTTCAAGTTATATTATGTAGGTCTTGCGTTCATGACTTATAATGAATAATACAAGCTGACAATGCTATTATTAAATTTTGCTAAGAAATTATGATTGTGTTAGAATAACTAACACGTGTTTCTTTTATATGTTTTGTGCTAGTGGGTCTAGATTTTAGTTTCTGAAGTGATTTTTTTTAATTGGGAGGGTTTTCCCATAATCTTCACATTTTGACATGTCCATGTTAATAAAAAAAATATTACCATTTTAATCAGAGGTGGTAAAATGTATGTAAAATTTATTAAATACAAAAACGTTTGGGAATCATTTTAGTTTTGCTCTTTAAATACTAATACGAGATGCTATAATGATTACTTGCTTATCTTTGTTTCAATAGCAACGTTAGTCGGTAAAGGAATGGAGTATCTAGTAGGAGAAGCAAGTGTCAGAATTTCCTGTCTCAAAAATTGCAGGTGATACATTCTCCAGGTATGAGAAAGAGTCAAATTTCCGGTGTCCACATTTCATAAATCCAAAAGACTTCAATGGCACCGTTTTATTTCGTTTCTAAGTATAAGTCGACCAGAGAATGAATAGACGCGAGGGTGAGGTCGCTGGTGATTGTTTACACGCTGCAACAGAAGTCTTGCCAAGGACATAAACAGTGTTACCAAAGGTGTAGTCGGGAAAGTATACCATAAAACATACTCTTTTAAAACTATGAAACTTTTGTGTGAGATTACTATTGTCTCATTATTGAGTCTGACTGCTTCCTTCTAGCAATTGTGGGAGGGGCTGAAATATCATTTAGGGGCTTAACAGCATGTTTTACGAAGGGAATCACTGGGGCGGAAAGAAAAAGGTACGTCTCCAAGGTTAAAGGTCGTTGCATCTAGAAGTCACAGTACAGACTTGTCGACTTGTAACATTTGTCATTTATTGTTCTTTTGTCCTAAGGAATACCCATTCCAAATTTCAAGTTTCTAACATTTAACAATTTTCGATTTCTCATATTCCACTCTTTAAGAGGTTTTCGCCCCCTCATCGGGGATGTCGAATCAAAAACTAACTATTGGTAATGAATTGAAACAAAGTTGTATTTTCATGTCAAATATGAAATTTCTAACTCCAGTGGTTTCCAAGTTGAACTTCATCCACGTTTAACCCCTTTGGGGGGAGGAGGTAACTCTTTAATGTCATAGTTAATCTCTCTAGGTATTAAGGAATATATTTCTGAATTTCATTTATGGCCTTCAGTCATCTAAGGCTCAGGCCGGGAAGGGGGGGGGGAGAATTCGGGAAGGTGTCGGCCACGACCTACGTTGAAGGTACCATCCCGTAATTTGCCTAGTGTGACTGAGGAAAACCCTGGAAAAACCTCAGTCTGGATGGTCGACCGCTGGAGTCGAACCCGTGACCTCCCAAATACTACGCCAACGCTCTACCATTGAACCACGGTGGCTCGGTACTAACGAATATACGTACAATAACTTTATTCTAATCCGTCTAGGGGCATGGAATTGTATAGCATTCAACAATCTTTCAGTTTTAGATAAAGAATTGTGTTTGCTCAAGACTTTACTATATCACCAGAGTAATTGTTACGTATACGATCGTATTCAAAATAAATCTTAATTCCATTTATTTACTTTGTTGTAGTACAATTATGCATCTAACCTTCCAAAATTATATTTTATTAACAAAAGTGTGGCTACTGAGAATGAAGGAAATATATACATAACAACTAAGAATGAGAACGTAGAGAAAGTACACAAATTAAAATACTGATGCTGTAAGAATAATGAAATCACGACGACTTGGGTGGACAGGATAAATAGCTCGCATGGAGGGTAAAACGAAGATTATATTCCATCTTGGTTGGAAAGCCGAGGGAAAGAGACCGGTGGGAAGCCCGAGACCATGTTGGGAGGACAATATAAGAAGGGATCTTCAAGAAGTAAGTATTTGTAATGAAGATGAGGGAAGGTAGTCGACCAGCCTCTTACGAAGTTATCATCCCGGTATTCGCCTGGTGTGACTGAGGACAAACCTAGACAAAAATGTCAGGATGGACGGCCTCGAGAGTCGCATCCGCGTACCTCCGCATTGCCCCTGCTGGACCATGAAGTAGGGGCGTAACTACTATGGCGCAAAAGCCCGCAATACGGGGGCCTTCAGAATAGCCTCTCAATGAATGGAATCGACCTTCGGCTATGGGTATTCTCTTCCAGGGTGGGGTCATAATATGTAGTTATAACCTCTGTCATGAAGTCTGGGTAAAAAGTCTTGCTAGCGTATCTCAAGGTAGAAACTAGAAAACTGTTTAAAGAGATGCAAGAGGTGGGGTGAGAGAGTGGCAAGCATATAAGTTTTTATTAACAGAGTTTTTATTTAACTTGCCCCAGTCATCTGTAATCATCTTCCCATATGTGGATTACAACGACAATAAATATAGCTTCTCAATAATCAATATATTGTAACTGTAATGTAATTTTTAATATCTTGGTTTTAAAATTCATACAAACCAACCAGCAACAACATTTGTCGGATGGCAACACTTCAAGCGAGAGGCGAAGAGTAGTAACACATCTGTGCGTCTTTATTGTTTTGGCATGGTTCATCGGTTGTTCCAAAACTTGCCACGTCTATTCATTCTCTGGTCGACTTATAAGGGATGGTCAGCAATAATTAATATATTCGGAAATCTAGAGCTGAAGTTTTAACAGCTATATTATTATAGCAACTAAATATCTACCGTTGTTACTTTTCTACTAGTATTTTTTAGTTATTTGGAATAATCATTATTGCTTTGAAAAGTAATAATTCTGCCTAAAAATCTCAATTGTGGAAAGGGGGTCCGGATCCCCCCATACCCACCCTCGAAATACATCCCTGATTGTAATAATATATAAGTAAGTAAATATACAAGTAAATATTTAATTCATTTTAACTTCGCTCTTTTACTAATTTATCAATATTATAGGAAATAACATTCATCAGTAAGTTTTTGCACCGAAACATCCTAGACCCATTTTTATTGCGTGTACCATTTCTTTTCATAAAAGGTTATTGGTATTCAATATATACACACATTTCCGATTTATGATATAGTAGATAAAAAAAAATGGAAACAAATCTTGAATCACCGGGTTGGAAATTCCGCCGTTTCGGAGCTGCCGAAAGCATGGGTAAATAAACTTTAGTGCTTTATATTTCCAGTGCCACTGATGCAACATACTATCGTAAAAAAACTTTAAAGTTAGTCTATCCAGAAATGCATGCATTCCAAAATTACGTAACAGAGTAGACGATTGCTTTGCCATAAAAGTTTCAAATAAAAGTCAAGTCGAAACGAGCATGAATAAGACGACTTGTCGTATGAGTAAAGTAATGTAGACATCCATTCGGCAGTGACATTCTCTCTCATTGGTAAAAAATAAACAAAACATTCGTTGAATATATGTAATACTTACACCTGATTCTTTTTTTTTTTTTAATAAATGGTTTGCCATATGTAATGTATTTGAGATATCGACTTGGCAGGCTTAAACGAATATTGGTTGTGAATGCTGGAAAGTAGTTTTATTCGTTCTCATTTTGACATACCTTTACTTGAGAGAATTTCTGGCGATCCCCTGCCATACTTCCTTTGGAGAATCCATTGTGCACCCATTGCGCAATTTTCACATATACGTTTTTTGTACCAATCAAGTTTGAAATCTTTGACGATAGCATGTGGTATTGAAAATATCAATCTCTAAAGTTTATTTCCTTATGTTTTCGTCAGCCGAAACGGAGCGGGATTCCACCTCAGTGACTGAGCTTATTTTTGGATCTTCTATCATCCCTCGAAGTTTGTGGAATTGCCTTAACATCCTTTATATATGGTACACAGAATTAATAGGAAACAATGTAATCCTTTCATCATGACGTTGCAAACCAACGACCTTTGAACTTGGGAAAACCTTCTCCTTTCAGCGGTTTCTCCCCCCCCCCCCTCACCCCAAAATTGGTCCTATTTAATTTCGTTATGTCAGTTCGTAACGCAGTCGTCAAAACAGAAGCGGATAGAGAGGAACTGACTTCACAATTAAGGCAAGAGATTTTGCTATATCCGGTCATTTTTAATCTGATGACGCTATAATTAAGTGGCAGGTCCTTATTCATTTAGTTGGCTTCTTCCGTTTGAAGGGTTCACGTTAGCTCCTCAATGAAGAAAGCTAGAATGAAACTTCTTCAGATTTGAATTCAGCGACCTTTGGTGTGCCCGGTTGCTTCTAATCCGGTAAAGAATCTTTATGGTGCTTTTACACTATATGCATTTAATCTATAAGGACCTAAACGAAAGCAAATAAAGGATTGGGCTCAACTATCTCTATTTAGTAGATCCTTTTTCAATGTAGTGAGCCTTTATGTGTAGTCTTGTGAGTCATCGATGAATAAATAAATATTTGTGTTTATTATAAAACACAATTCACAATTGTTTTTGTATGTAGTCTTCTGAGTTATCGATGAAAATAAAAATATTGTCGTCATTTGATTTCGATTACAGGCAGAAACTCAATTTAAGGTACCGACCAGTAAATACCACCGCCAAAATTATACGTTTTAAAGTAATTATGTGTACTGCTCGTTTAGTCAGCCATACTATAGCGTTTATCTACGTTTCTTAATTTGAATAAATATTCAAATATTTATATGAAGGTAATGAAAGGAAAAAGGGAGTTAATTTCAATTAATCAATTAGAACTCACTTTCCCTACTGTTTTAGCTATGAGTGTAAACATGCAAGAAATAAGTTCAATCCGAAGCACACTATTGACCTTTGAATCAAATGATCACCGAAATAATGCGACAAATTTCGAGTGGTGATTATTCACTTCAACTCAAGAAAAGTTCCTTTCAAGAAATTTCAAAACATGCTTGGTTTTGACGCTCCAGGCGCTCAATGTTAGCGAGGCATCGTTACAAATTAGGTAATATCGTGACAAGAAATGTCGTGTCAACTTAACAAATCACGTAAAACTTCCATTGTGATTTGGTAAGCCGACAGGGCTTACGAGATGATAACGTGCGACATTATAACTTTACGAGATATTACACCATGTCGCACGTTTACAAGAAATGTGTCACAACTCTTTTATTTTCTCAAAAGCATTAGAGGATCATTTTTTTTGGAGGGGGGAGATGCCCCAAGTCTATCTACGTTAGTAGCCGGTATATAGCATAAGTGTTTGATATTTTGTATATAGCTACTACTCAAGTAAGAGTGACATCTTTTCCTCTCCTGTAAAATTATACTTTTTTGAGTTGTGACACTTTTCTTGCAAACGTGCGATGTGTAACGATGTAGCTCCAAAAATACGCATGTTTCGAAAATTTTTGACAGGAACATTTTTCTTGTTCTGTAACTCTCCCCCCCCCCCCCGTCTTCCCACGAAGCTTTCCCCCCTGTCTTCCCACGAAGCTTCTCGTATTATTACAGTGACACATTATATTTTATAGAATTGGAACCTACTACTCGAATTTATTTTTGACCTTTCATTCGCTTGTTAAAACTGAGAAGAAACTGGTAAAATCTGTCAGGATGATCGGCCGCGGGGTTCGAAGCTGGGTGCCTTCGCATTACCGATGATTCGAAGTCCGCGATGTAACTGCGGGGACAGACTAGGTAGGTCCTGATACTTGAGAAACTGTAGTTTCATCGCTGAGCTTCGCATGAACTTTTTGAGTATGTTGAAAAGACGTACTGTTTATTCCCTTTCTTTGTTTGTTTCTTCGGTATCTTGACAGCCAGGCGACGAAGGAAGAAAGAAACACGTTGTGTGACGAGAAAGAAAACTTCCCCGTATGTCCGTGCATAATGACTACCAAAAATAATTAATACCCATATTCATTTAACTGACGTAGTGACTTGATAATGTTGCATTGAACTTTTTTTTTACTGCAACATTTCTTTCGTTTTCAAGGTGACTGGCATTTTCTCATTGTGCGAAATGGATCCTAAGGCCAGCGCGTGTCAAGGCTTCGGAATTCCTCTTGCAGATGATTGACTTTAATGTTTAAAATGTGTCATAGTTATTTATCTTCGTTAGTTTCTTTTCCACAAAACCATCCGGTCTTTTTTTTAACCCCTATTAATAAAATGTGAGTGCAGATTTCAATGATGAAAATTAATGACGCTTAGAAAGAACAGGGTCGTTATCCCCCACTTTTGGGTTAGTCTTTCTTTTCTCATAAATTATTACAATGTTATTTTATCTCCTTTATTTCTGCAAGTAAAAATACAGTATAGTTTTCCTTAAGAACGTGTAAAATATTAACGTTGAGATATAAAGTTCAGTTCTGCAATTCGTTCCCATTTTGCACAGTTATCAGCTCATGTAACTAACTGTCAAAGAAATGTGGATGTAAAATATGGACATAATTTGGTAATCTCCCCAATTACCAACTTTCCAACATCAGAGAAAAGGCGAAAAAAAGGGAATTTGAACTTCCAAGGGTTGTTTTTTTTTTCGATATTTTTTCATGTATCATGTACTTAATACGTTTCTTTTCATTATCTATGCATTTCTTTGGTCCTTCATTAGTTCTTCGAAAAGAAACACCATTAAAAAGTTTCGCAAGTGTTACGCATGTATAATTTGAATTTTACATGCTTATGGGCTAATACATTTTAAAATGAAAATGAAATAGACTTCTTTCGTATTCAAATTCATCTCACCTCTCGAAATTAGAACTGATTATAATAAAAGACATACTCCTTAAGCATAAGTGAATACCTAGGATTAAATTATCTATGTTTTCCGATGATTTGAAAGTTTAAACTGTATGATGGCAACTTTATGCCTTTTCTTGAGAAAGGAAAAAGCACAACGACATATTACAGCTTCAGCTGTAGATATTGTGGGAGTGAGCTGTAAATACGTATTTTGAGGGCTTGCCAGACCGCACTATAAAAATGGTATAACTGAATTAGACTATCGTTATGAAAAACGTATTAACCTTGATGGAGATTATTTCGAAAAATAAAATTTTAAAAATTATTTTTAAAAAGTTTTTTTCTTTATCAGGCCGGAAACTTTTTACCCCATCCTCGTACATCCTTGGAGCTAAAAATATCAATTTTTCGTAATAGACGGTTACATAGTTACCCATCTACAGATCGGATAGCATTTGACAATGAATAATCTTGATATAGGACAACGTTCCGCAAAGTCCAGACGAACCAATTTATTAGTCGGTAATTCAACGGGCCACCCTGTGCCTGCACATGTGGTCCCCGGATCACAGTTTGCGGAACGCTGATATAGGATATGCAAGTAATAATTACAATTGAATTACGCATGGTGAAAGTGGAGCGAACTCGTAACGCAGTTTTTGATCGTCTTTTCCAGAGATAAGGGCCGGCCGGGTAGTCGAGCGGTCTGCGGCGGTAGGCTATCGACTCAACGGTCCCGGGTTCGAGTCCCGGCAGGGGCATGGGTGTGGATTTTAACACTTAACAGCTAAAGGCAAATCGTGACGGGCCGCAGTCCAAAGTTACTAAACTGGCCCATATAAAAAAAAAAAAAAATAAAGTTTACCAGAGATAAGGCTACGGGATGGGTTATTACGATTTTCCGTTGCCTGTGACTCATGTGAGAGAACTTGATTGCCATTACGAATTACTTGACTCAGTTTCTTAGCCTTGACTGTAGACCTTAATTCTGAATCATTGCTTCCGCTGAATTTTTGGAGTAATCGTGTAATAGTCAAGTATTTGTATAACATGATATATCTGAAGTTGTAATCTTAGAATGTTCACATTTGTGGATCAGTACTATAGGTCATCAGCTACAGTTAGTTAACTTTCATGGCTTCTTTAATTCTATTTCAAGCTTTTATTTGCGAATGACGAAATTTCAATCTTCAATAGCTTTACGCTTTCCATCGGACACAAAGGGGGCATAGCAACCATGTCCTTAATTCAGGGTACCATCCCATTGTTTGGTATGGTAAGTATGGAGGATTAGAAAAAGGTAAGTATGGCCACACTGGAGCTGGATCTGATGGTTTCCCGAGTACGATTGTAGCACACTTCGCTGAGAAACCATTCCTGGGCCCAGTTCTTGTATTTAGAACCCGTAAATAAAATATCTTTGTGTGATTCTCAGCTTCACACTTTTTCTGTAGTTGCAGTTGCTGTAAATAACCAGAATTGATCACGATTATTTTATTTATTTTCAAGGCGAAAGAATATTGTAGAAATTAAAATGGACCAACGAAGATTAATTGTTTAGTGATGCATCATTACAGAATATCTAGTAAAGCTCTTAAGGAATGTATTACGTTAGACGATCTCTTTACTCGAACAAGTTGTGAGGTGCATCGAAAAAATATAGCGGTGGATACTGGGAATTGAATCCAGGTCTCTTTGTATTTGCCGGTTTGTTGTTCTTAGCACTGAGAGATCAGCGATACGGCGAAGTGCTTTGGTTTCGTTTGTCACCAGCAGAGTTGAACTAGTCTGTTGAGAATCGAGAAATTGCTACAGCGATTAATTTGGATAGAAATTGGTCGCTGATAGCTCATTGGCAGAATATTCACCCTTGAAACAAGAAGTCTGAGCTCATTTTCAGCCAGTCCAGAGACCATTTTTCTGTCTGTTTTTCAGATTCATTTTTCGTACTAAACAGGTAGCAGTAAATTAACGAAAAACTATTCAACAGGTGTGGTATTTTTATTGCATAGTGTAAGAAAATATTGATAAACTACAGATTTCCCAGTTGTTCTTTAGCCGGATGAGCTCTTGTTCCGGGTTTGATCCCCGATGGTGATTCCAAATTTCAGCGTTGATCCAGCATTGTGATTTCAGTTGAAGAGTTGAGTGAACCAGTTGTTGAATGAAGTGGTCATTGTGCTGACCACGTTACACCTTCTAAACTAAAACCGTCTGACAGATCAAGACGCTATATGTGCTTTCGTTTGTTGTTCTTGATGGCCAGTAAGTAGGTGTATGAGGAGTGGTTAAACTTGCAGGTGATTTCCCCAATTATTTTTCAGGATTTAAATTCCCCTCCTCCTTTTTTCTTTTGTATAGCTTGCCAAGGTTTTTGTCTCCAGTCTTATGACTGGTTTTTGTTTCGAATGTAAACATAACAGAATCGTGTACATCGTATTTGCAATTACAAATCATTATAGGACACTGATGTGTGTTCATGTGTTTATTGCTGTTTCTTCCGTGTCCCACATTAACCTCAGTACTTTCCCAACAATACTGTCAATGAAGAAAAAAAAAAAAGAGAAGAGTGGTTTAGTGTGGTTAGTGGTGTGAGTAGTTGATGCAAGGAATCATTTGGAAGAACCGGTCTTTATACTTTTCCGACGTCATCGTCAGTCAGTGTGACTCCGTCTACCATGCTGAGAAGTAGTGGTTAACTTGAGCTGTTGTTTTTGCCGATGACTATGAAGTGTTTTCAGTGTGGAAGTCGCGAAGGAGAGTTTTTGTGCTTTTATACTAAATGGTCATTGAGAATTTTCACTTTCCTGAGTGAGTACTTCTTATTTATCAACATCTATTGCATTTCTCTTCAAAACAAGAGGTTTCTGTATTGCTTGATCTGCATATTATTCTGAATTGAACTTGCAGAACTAATAAGCACGAGTATTAATTGTGTAATTGTTTGTAGAGTAATTAAAAAAAGTCAGTTTATTTTGCGTAACCCCAATTTATGTCGCAAGTAATTTTCATAACTTAAAAGCTTGTTTCGCTTCCAGTAACACGGCCTATTTCAGGAACGAAGAATATTTACAAACTCTATAGAGCTTGCGGATAGAAATCTAAAATACTTTCAGATAGGTCATCCTCCGACAATGAAGCTCTAAGTGTATTTTAAGGTACGTTTTCCTTAATTATATAGTTTTGTTATTGGAACATAAAGGACAAAATTTAAATTTCACTCCATTCGACTAATGAGAATCTTTTCAACATACGATATCTATTAAATTATGAACGCAGTCTACTACTATTGAACGATGATGTATTGTAGAATCTGTAAGAAGAACGTGAAATTCAGTCGTAGTTTTTGTTGTTAAAGACTTTTTCCTGTATACTAGCGTTTTATGTCGAAATTCTGTATGGCTGGGCAACCTTGTTTGTAGCTAGTGCCGTGGGCGAATACGCCTTCTGCGCATCATCTGTGAAGAAAGGAGAATTTTCATTTCTCTTGTCTTTCGTGAAAGTTCTTACTGGGTACCTAAAGCTTTTATTGGACATTGTTCTTCCACAAAAATTCACTTTTCAACGGTGGTCAGATCAGATTGATGGTATGGTACGATTTGTGTTTGCAGACGCAGATTTGTAACCCACAAAGGCAATTTAGCAAGATGCACTGATGAAGTTTGTCAGTACCTTCCATTGATCATCAACGTTCTTGAGTCACCAACCTGACCTGACCTCTTCTGATCTGATTTCGCAAGTTGCCTGTAAGATCATTGACTTGTTTTCAAAATTAAATTATAATATGTTATGATGTAGATGTCCATAATTGCATTCGGCGTAAGCCATAGTGCTGTTACCGCCAAAAAATTCATTTTATCTTATCTTACCATAATTGCATTCAACCTAGTGAATCAGAGGGCAAAATCCCCTTCCAACAAAATTCGTGTGCAGAGAAATATTAAAAATAATTAGCAGAAACACTAAACGCTCGCCGTGTTAAGAAAAAAAAAAATCATTTATGAAGTGTTTATGATAATGATGTACGTAAGAATTTTCATCGCGGATTCATTCAATGTGAAGTAGGCTAGTACATGAGGATTCCTCACCGTAGTTTTGAAAAATAAATTAGAGACGACACAGAAAATCATAGTCTTAATTAATAATATGGAAATATCTAGAATCTGCTGTAATGTGGTAGTTTTATCACAGAGTAAGTCATAATTTCATAGAGGAACTGCTTACTAATGAATGAAAGACTATACATATAGACTGCTTTAAAGTTTTTTTTTTTTTTTTAATTTTTGATGCAACAGAGACAGTGAAGTGAAATTGGATGTAAGCAAAACATAATTAGAAAATACGAGTGATATTCTTGAACTCTAATGTAAAAAGAATTAAGACTTTGCGTGGGGGAAATGATTTGACTGGACTGAATAATCGTTGACTCATAATTTCAAGAATTGTGCTGTCATTTATTATTTTAAATAGAGGAGGGAAACAATTATGTACTTGTAATGGAAAGTAAGCAAGGAAATAACGTTAAAAGTTCATGTTTGGTATGTTTTAAGGATGACAGGCACATTAAATTCATATGTTCTTTGTCTCGTGCTTAAAGTACGAGCTTGGAATTACCTTATCAGAACCCTTTTTGCGTGCTATTATACCAGATACTGGTAGTACACCAGGATTCTGTCATGATATACGATAAGTTTCTGACAATATGTGAACACATAAGAATTAAACCCACTTTATCATCTATCCTTACTAATAACTTCCAAGATTATACTTAAGTGTGATGTCCGATTGAAATGGACTACTTAAGTGTGACGTCATGGCCTATTTGTCGCCATAGAAATTACGCGATTCGTTGTCTAAACAAATTTGTAGACATGCAATTAGCTAACTCTATGGCAGCGTTCCGCAAACTATTTTCAGTGCGGACCAATTATATTAGGTTGGGGAAAATTTAGTCTGAACTCAGAGGACTACACGGGCTTACCTCGAGGATCACCTGTGGTCCGCGGAACCCTGGCTTATGGAACTCTTAAGTTAATTGTCACAGTAACAAACTTGGATTCTATCCTGGCCAAGATCAGGCCAATTTTCATCACAAACACCTATTTCTCTAAGATACCTTCTAATACTGCCATTGTCATCCCATCTATGTCTCGGTCTTCTCAACGGCCTTATTACTTCCAACTTACCAACCACGATGGAAAATAAATTTCCTCCATCCGAGCTAGTTGACCTACCATTAGCCGTCGTGAGTTCATTATTCTTATAATATTGGGTGAATCATAGTCTGTCGAGTTCTTCGTTATAAGTCTCTTCTATGCTCCAGTCATGTCCTCCTGTTTGTCCCAGTATATCTTTCCCAAAACTTTATTTTGAAATACACGCAATTTATGTTAATCTTCCAGGGTTGTACTCCGCAACCATAACTTACTACCAGCAGAATAGCAGTTGTGTATATTTTCAATTTCAGC
Organism: Lepisma saccharinum; assembly: GCA_022664845.1. Taxonomy (NCBI): domain Eukaryota; kingdom Metazoa; phylum Arthropoda; class Insecta; order Zygentoma; family Lepismatidae; genus Lepisma; species Lepisma saccharinum. The sequence goes on along the minus strand of JAGDQP010001228.1, from coordinate 30,836 downwards.
GTTTTGATATCAGTCAGGAGGTTAGGGTCTTCTGTGCCGAAATGAAACCTGTGTTGCCCGATACAAAGTTTTATTTTTTTTATTTTTTTCAGTGACCTTTACATTTTACAAATGCTCTTAGGTATTTAATTGTGTTTACTTTATCAATGATATCAGTAGACCTATCTCACCGCAAGCTTCTCTTAAGACATAGGTGTTTCTTTGTAGTACATCTATATCGTCCCCTTTTTAATCTGCTTCATCCACCTATACGAATACCTGATTTAAGCTTCGTTTTATTTTTAATTTCATTTTAGAATCTCATTTCTAATGTAAAGTCAAACAATATAATCTTGTTTCTATCCGCTGCGAATTCCGAAACTATCTGGCATATTATTACTTATACTTATTCTGCTCATGATGTCGCTGAGACACATTCTCAATAGCTGAACAAGTTTTTTTTGGAACTCCAAATCATACGAGGATACTGTATAGTTCTCCCCTTTTGATAGAATCATAAGCTTTCTTGAAAGCTATGAAGAACTGGTGAACCGTTCCATTGTATTCCCATGTCTTATCTAATATTTGTCTCAAGGTGAAAATATGGTCCAACGTAAATCTATTTCTTCTAAATCCGCATTGGTGATGTCCAGTTATTTCTTCTACGTATACGTGTAAGGAGTCTGCGTGGCTCAGAACGTAGCGCGTCTGACTACCAATCGGGCGTCCCAGTTTCAAATCCCGGCCAGGACGTTGGAGACTTTTCTTCAGTGTTCCCACACGTGGCGCTCTGAGGTGCACCCATCCTCCTATCAAATTGCGTACCAAAGTGTTATTGCTATTCCTTGGGCACCTTTGATGATAATGGCGGTCGAGTGTGCGAGTGATCACCCTACTTCAGCTCGTGCTTTTGGTCGAGAATATATGGAACGCTGCTCATTACACAGGAATACTCTTACGTAGGGTCACGGAACCAGTTTCCAGCCACTTAAGCAAAATTCTGACTTTGGTGGTGTGTAAAAAATATGCACAAAAAATATGAAGAAGGAAAACAATAAGTAAATACATACCTTGGAATTTTAAGGTCGTGTATTACCGCTGTTTAAAAGGAAAAAGCGCATATTTGTAAATCGTAAGAAATATAAATATGAGCATATAGCAAAAAATAAGTTTCCAGCCACACGCTACCAGGAACTGCCCGTTAAGTCCCAGTTTCCGGCCGCACTAGTCAGACTTACTCTAACCGTTTAACATAAATAACAGAAAATAAAGTATAACATACACACACACACACATATATATAAATCACAGCCATATTCAATCCACTAGTGGATGAGGCCTCTCCCCGAAGGGAGGAGTTGGTCTACTGCTCCCACGCTGGCCAGACGGGTTGGGAGAGGAGAGCCGAAGCTCTCACTGTGATCGCAACTGTCTTTTATTCACAGCAGCTCCCCAATTGTCCTCACGATGCTGGGTCAACACCGAAATATTTAAGCCCCCATCGGGAATCGAACCCGGGACCGCTCGCATATATATATATATATAATAATAATAAATCACAGCCATATTCAATCCACTAGTGGATGAGGCCTCTCCCCGAAGGGAGGAGTTGGTCTACTGCTCCCACGCTGACCAGACGGGTTGGGAGAGGAGAGCCGAAGCTCTCACTGTGATCGCCACTGTCTTTTATTCACAGCAGCTCCCCAATTGTCCTCACGATGCTGGGTCAACACCGAAATATTTGAGCCCCCATCGGGAATCGAACCCGGGACCGCTCGCATTGAAGTCGAGCGCGCTACCGACTAGGCTACGCAGGAGCTCATATATATATATATATATATATATATATATATAGTGCAGTAATTCCGCCAGACCCTCCTCTGTGGGGGGTGTCACCACCTAAATCTCCACGACTAAATTTTTGGGGGGGTCAAAAATCGATAGAAACCATCCAAAACTCCATTTACATCCTCGTAATTTTGACTTTACAGCCCCAACCTAAAAAAAAAAATCAGGCGAAATCCATGGATCATGGTTAAGACTCACTTGTAATCAGTGTGGGTCCTGGGGTCGATTCCCGTTTGGGACACAGATGGTTACTCTCACATTAAACTAAGTTCCGTCCTTATGACATCATTTTCATCCGGTGGAAGGCAATGGAAAACCACCATCGGCTTACCTGCATGGGACCTTCGGGTTGAACACTCATCATCATGATATAAAACAAATCATTAAAGTTAGAAGAACGATTGAAAGTTGGAAACTGGTTTACTTTGCCCCATTCTACTGTACTTTTTTACCAGTGGCCGGAAACTGGTGCCATGCGTAATTAACATTGGGCCCAGTTAACAGCCATTTACTGGCTTGACGCCAAATTTTTGAAGCAGGAATCCAGCCACGCAATATTTGCCAAAGTATTCAACAAACATATTTCAGTTTGTTTCTGTTATGATTAAGAATGTTTCCTCTTTCAACATGTATATTTTTATCTATGACTATACGTGTAGATTAATTTTTTAATCATACCTGAACTTCCTCTTCCTAGTAACGATGCACACAATGGAGGCTGAATTTGTGTGTTCACAACTTCATAAGTAAATAACTGTACCGCACAAAATTTGAAACAGCTAATAAGAACGCAGATTACATCTGAACATCGAACATGGTGAGCGAGTCAAACATCAGACGCCTTATTTATTTACTTTTAAAACTGTAGTGACCGGAAACTGGTGCCATGACCCTATATACTTAGGCGTGTTAGCAGAGTATTACTTTTAGAATGTTGGGAGTAACGAGATTCCGCGGTAATTATTAGTGATATTTATCACTTTTTATATATATAAACTGGAACTATTACTGAGGTTTTCCATTGCTTCAGAATCTCCTCCGTTGTCCATATAGTACTTCCAGTTCCTTGACATATGGCGTTCTTTCCGCTTTAATTCGGCTGAGATGATGCAAATTCCTGGTGATCTGAAAAATTTCAATTTCTTGAGAAAAATGTCGACCTCCATCTCGCTAGGTTCATGTATCTACGGTCCTGCGGCATGGTTTAAAATTCCTCTATTCGCCTGTGCGTACAATAAAGAAGTTCGTCGCAATAGCTTTTTCACACATCGATAATTTTAGTCGGACCCGCCTGAAGATCTCCACGTTCATGTCTAATCATCTTTAGTCTTGGCTGTTAACTTTTTCTTAACAAGTTTATCCCTTTGTATAGATCTCTAATGTTATTTGCCGTGCCGTTATCCTCTCTCTCTTGTATTTTGTATGTAAGATACTTTCGATTTTTGTTTTCAAACGTGTGGTGTTACGTCTCGCGTTAGTGTAATGGTTTGGATTTGCTTCGGTTTTATTACGAAGACATCGCTGCCTTTCTTGTTTTCGTTCCTCGTGAAACTTAGTGAATTCAGTATCAAAACAAAATTTGTTTGTGCTACCTACAAGTTATTTTGTTTGGTCCTTTGTTGGTGGCACGCGTTGTCGCCACATCTTATTCACAAAATATTTTGTTAGTAATAGTATAAAGTACAATTTTGTCAACTAGTTGTTTCGATGCTTCATAGTTCGTTAAATACTCACAAAAGCATTAACACAAGGTCATTAAGTTAATATGTTTCACGTTTGACAGGGATCTGTGCGGTTGCCGTAGTAACTAGGGATGGCCAAACGGATCCGGGTCCGGATTTCGGATATCCGGATCCGAGTTTAAGATCTTAGGATATCCATGGCGCAGGGACACATCATTCAGTCTTTCCTAATTCGTATTTTGGGCGATCATTTCGGCTACTGAACGATAAGTCTTTTTTTTTCTCTTCATTTTGGAGTGTTGAGAAGAGGGGTTGGGGGCAGAGCAGGATCATAGAAAAAGATAAGATATTGATGAATTGTATATTGATTGCAAGACTAGTGCTTTTGAAACCAGTCATATAATATTCTGTCACTAATATATATATTTGAGTGGCAAAAGGAAAATAAATGACAGCACCTTCTCTGATTTAATCCTACCCTTACTCATCACCGACCAACTGTGCCTACCTTTTGCTCTGTGACGTGGTTATCAGACATTACGCAATAAAGATTGCGTTGTTAAAATGAAAGAACTCAAACATATCTCCCCTAACCCGTTAAGCGTTCAAGGATGTAAAAAAATACGAAAACTCGTTTTCCAGATTCATTTGTTTTGAGAAATAAAGCATGTATTTTGGAAAAGTATAGGATGTTAAAAAATGTTCCTATCGACTAACCTTGTACAAGAAAACAATAAGAGCCAAGTACACAACTGTCTGTATAAAATATATTTTTCGAGTTTGATATACATTGAATTAAATTAGCTTTATTTATGGCCTTTTGTTTCGGCTCAGGCCGGGATGCGTTAGGCAGAGGATGGGGAAGGAATTGGCCAGGACCTTTCATAATTTACCATCCCGGCATCGCAGTTTCAAATGCATCATAATAACTGTCCGAATACTGGGTCTTTGAATCTGCGTCCGAAATCGTAAGAATCCATGAACCGGATATCCGAATCCTCTGAGATTTGGATATCCGGATCTGACCGTCCCTAGTAGTAACGCAAGGTCTATCTTTTAAGTAGTGGGTCTATACAAGTTGACTCGTCACGCAGTTTGAGTTCCAAACGAGTCAATAGATAAAATCCTAGATAGCAAAATCCATTCTCTCAATCTTTTCCATGCCACCTGACGTCAGTCCAAGTCGAACTAAGAATTAAATCAAATTAGTATGCAATGTTTGTTTCTTCGCTCAATTAAAAAACCGTGAAAAGCTTGTAGTGCGAGCTGAGCAACTGAATGTTGGTCCGCAAGACATTAAAAGAGTATATATTGCGCATGGTTTATCAGCATTCATTCCTAGTTCGGGTGGATTGACGCCAAGTACCATGAAAACTGTTGAGAGAATAGGTTTTACTATCTTCATCACTTGTGTAATGTTTGGGATTCAGACTGCCTGTATATATCCAGTATTTTAGCTACCCCATACAAAGTACGACGAGTGCTTGCCCCCGCAGCGAGGAACCTTCGACGTCTCAAGCCACCCCCTTGCAATGCAAAATAATTAATTTTCGCTTGGAATTAATTAGGTAGTAAGTTGCGGTTTCTACTTTTTTTTTTTAAAGAAATATTAAAACGGGTTTACGCCATGTAGATAAATGAAAGCAATTTTTCTAGAAAGAAGTCGTTCAAATATTACTTACGTCAGCGTCCAGGGAAGAAGGGATTTCAAGCTTTATTTTTGCTGGGCAGCTATGTATTGGGGGGGGGGGGGGTCTAAAATGCTGACTTAGTTTATGAACGACCCCCATACAAGTTTGCATATCCATTTATGTTCAAGAGGGGAAAACGAGTTTCAAGTTAAATATGAAGCGGAAACAAACATTCTATAATAATATTTATTTTATCCCATTCTCTTATATCCACTGTTCACCTGTTTAAAATAAATTGTAAAACTGTTTTAATACATCGTACAGAAAATGCAGAATTCATATGATCTTAATCAAACTTGGTATGGTGGTAGTCCATGACCTCAGTAGTACTATGTTGCAGACCTTTCACGAGTCATGAAGGTCCAAATTTGGAATTAAGTCGAAATTTTCAATAAAAGAACTTAAATCGAGAGAAGAGCGACTTTTTGTTGTTGTTGTTGTTAAAGATCTGCCTAGGCTACTTACATATTGGAATTTTTCGGTACGCCATTGGTATCATTATCATCTAAAATTTAAAATTGCATAGTTTAAGTATAATTTTTAGGTTCTCGTGTTCTTATGCCATGTTACTTTCTTTTAAAATTGTCTCATACGTCAATGTCATATAATTTTGTACTTGCTATAAATAAAAAAAAATAATACTGCTGCTGCTAACTTTACCTAAGTTCTTGAAATTAATTAAGGACATTGTCAAATCACCCGTGAATGACTGTTTATACTGAATTAGAATTGCTGAAGGAAAGAGAGAGGATATTTTTTTTCTTTCTTTATGCCTGAGTTGCTCTAGATTTTGATGGCGAAATCTTTGTTAGAAAACTTTGTTCCTACGTAGCTGATTTTGCCTTGAGGCTTGTAGAACATAGGCATTCTGAATACGGAAGGGTTGTGCAGACTCATCGCTTTGTATGCAGTATGTGGATAATGGTTGGTATTTGAATGTTTACGTTTTGTTTTTGCTATATTTAAGTGTTTTCTTGAAGTCAGAGTGACTGTGACAACGGTGGGTGGGTGACCTTCCTCAAGATTTCGCTGTTCACGCTTGAGTTCGCCGGGGAGATCGAGGAAGTGGATTCCGTTAATGTTTTGTGTTGGAACAGTTAAGATAGTGAGTGACTAACTCGTTGTCAGTCGTTTTGTGTGTCTTGCTGCTGTTTGTTTGCATGTGTGTTTGTGGCTTTCTTATTCAGAAATCGTGGGGTACCTGTTCCAAAGTTCTTGTGTATCGTTTCCTTAAATATCAATTCATAATTGTGATGCGTCACAATCGCATTCTTAAGAAGATGAACTTGAACTGAAAGGCGATGTTCGAAAAATGGAGATCTGGAATAGGTCATCCATCAGTCACTCTTGTAAATGAAGTTATTCTCCAGTCGTAAGGAAAGCTTATTCATCGAAGCGTTGGTCCATAATTTGAGCCTAATTCGTTTACTCCATTGAGAAATTCAGGTATTTTATTTAGAGTGTATTTACTATTATTGTCTTACATAAACATATTACTCCGATCACTGGTATTTGATAACGTAAGATTTAATTTGCAACATACAGGTAGAGCAGCCCAGAGGAGTAACCATTGAAACTTGGGCCGTCCGTGGGGCCACGGTGGCTCAGTTGGTGGAGCGCTCACCTCTGGTGCTAAGGGTCGTCGGATCGATCCCTGCTTTGTGCATGGATTTTCTCGGGGTGCTCCCGTTTTCTCCCACTTTCTTCATTCCACCAATTCATCCCATCATCTATACGACCTGAGCCATAGTTGCCTAAAGGCCTTAAAATAAATTCACATTAAATTTGACCGTCTGATTGTGATGCAGGCATACTATTTATTCTCCTCCTTATTTGCAGCAATTGAGTTCCCGCTTGGGCGAATGCTTATCGGTCTCGCCTTCGGGTAGGAGACGAGGGAGCCCGGGTTCACTTTCCGAATGGAGCTCTCAAAGGAGTATTTAAGTATGACGCCGTAATATGTTTGTTTCCATGAAAACTGTTTGTCTAAATATTGTGTAGAGATACACGTAGTATTCAGTTTATTGCGTTTTGTTGACCATTACATTGTGCATCGACTTGCAAATATGGTATTGAACATGTCCAGGTTACAAATACTTGGATGTAATGAATATATTATGCAGAATGTAATGAATATATTGCCCTTGCGGTACAGAAGAGAGCGAGCAAATACAGCATAAATATTCCACATACTAAATATATCTATTACAGTTACAGTATATAAAGAAACACTAAAAGAACAAACATAAAAAAACAACTTCGATCATCCGCTAGGTATTCTTCAATTGGGTAGTAGGTTCGCTGTATTATCATTTTTTAAATAGTAGTACCAGGGATAAATGTTTTCTGAGTATTCTTTCCATGTCTAGTAAAAGTGTTCAACGTTCCTTATAAAAATCTCAGGGTCATCGGCTTCAGAAATATTCCTACCTGGACCACGTTAGCAAACGTCTGTTCGGACAGGTTCTGTGCGTTCACGATAGTAACGAAAGTGACATCATGGCTTAGGCTCATTCTACAGGAGTGGTGCAAACGTGTCGGTTTTACCGCGAGCAAACCGTACCTTTAACAAAACCAGTCCTTTTAAATGTGCGTGTCATGAGCCTTGGGCCACTTCTACAGTAGCGGGGAAAACGCGGCGGTTTTACCGCGACCAAACAGTACCTTCTATTAAAACCCTCTTTTAAACGTACGTGGCAAAGCATGCGGTGAAAACGCTTGTGTAGATGCGTACTACATTTAAAAGCATGAGGTTTATTAGAAGACGCGGTTGCTCGGGGTTAAAACGGTTTTCCGGCTCGTGTAGTAGGGGCCTTAGCTACCCCATTACAGTGGTGGTCCAGCATTATGTCAAATTAAAAGAGGAAGTTTTAGACTGGTTTTAAAAGGTAAGATAAACGCAACATCTTTCAGTAAACGCCGCGTGGTAGGCAAATGCTCGATTTGGGTTGTCGATATTGAAATTGGTAGGTTTCTTGAGCTGGTTATCGTTATGAAGTTGCCCCTGTTTTCATTTCATGCATACCGTGATGGTGCCTTGCATTAGGATCAGGACTGCTACCTTTCTATTTATTCTTCTATGAAGAGAATAAAAGTTAGTGACAGCCTTTTCCTTCAAAATGGTGCAAATGTCATAAAACTATTTCCAAGCTTATTTTGATAATAATAATAATAAAAATAATGAACAGAGACATTCTTCTGCAGAGAGAAGAAACGTCGTCATTAAAGGCTGCGTGTGATACAGTAAAGTGGATTCATTATCGAGACCCACTTCAAGCTTTGGCCAAAGAAAAAAGAATCCAGTTTTTATACAAAATGCGTTAGTCATCTATTAAAACGGGCTTTGAGCTACACGTATAGAAGCCAGTATTCGGTGCTGTAATGCTCTTGATTCATCGTCACTGAAGGAGAAGTGGGTACGGAAGTAGCGATAAATAATAATTTCCGGTCTACTTCTCTGGTCATTTCTTTCAAACACCGCCTATATAAAAAAAGATTGAGAGTAGGTAGTCTGATACCATAACATACCATTCTACATTTGCAGAGAAGTAGGATTTCAACTTACGTTGAAATATAACATTTTATCAGTTGGTATGCTGTATAATAAGAATACACTCCAGGGTTCAAATAGTGTACCTTTACCTATCTGCATAGTAATAATAATGTGTTCTGACATTGAAGGTCGTTCTTCCTTTCCTTCATTTAGTCGTACCGTGCACGAATTTGAATTTTATGGCCTTTAGGCATCTAAGGCTCAGGCCGAGTTAGGGAAGAGGAAAGGATGCGGGAAGGTGTCGGCCAGGGCCTGTGTTGAAGGTGCCATTCCCGCATTCCTGGTGTGACAGGGAAACCATCAGGATGGTCACCTGCTGGGATCGAACCCAGCGATCGATCTCCCGAATGCTACGCCAACACTCTACCACTGAGCTATGGCGGCTCGGTCGTACCGTGCACGACTGTCGGTGATAGCACATGTTTTTTTCCTTCATTAAATAAATATTGTGTTCACAATTATCTCTATTTTATCTTTCATTTTCCTGTGTGTTATATAATCAACAGATTCGTATTGTATGGCTCTATTCTTTAGTAGAATGAAAACTATAGAAATCTTAGTGATTTAGAATTTATCCAAAATTTTCAGTAGGATGGAAAGCATAAAGCACAATTATTAGGGAATGGGTTTACGCTATATGAGCTCTCTGTCTGTCTCCCGTAGAATAAATTGTGCATTATAGATTGGATGTGGTGTAGAAGAGAAGAAACGGGACTTTCAAGGCAACGTTTGTAACTGCTTTTAAGCTATCTCTAATGAACTAGACTTACTCTTTACAGCTTTGATTCCTTTCGGTAGTGTATTTTATATAATTTTGCATATGTGCAAGAAGCCTCTTCTGGTATTATGCATCTCTTTTAAAGCAGTGCTACTGTGTATCATAGTACCTTTCAGAATAAAAAACTTTCGAGGCGGGGCCGTGAGACTGTGGGTGAATTAAATTTGTGGCCTGCCCTGTAGCTTGTGTTATGTGTTATAACAGCATCTGAAACAAATATGCTGAAAGCTGATCAAGTGAAGTGGTTTCAAGTTCATTCAGCGTTGGAGACTAATCGAATAAAATATATGAAAATTGTTAGATATTCTTTAATCCGGTATTTTTGTCAATATTGTTATTGTTTTATTTTCAGTTCATGCATTCAGTCTGACGATTATTTTTGTACTATGGCTATTTTACAACATATGTATAGTCGGAGGCTCTACTATCAAGGATTATCAATAAGAATTTTACATGAACCTAAATTATTGTACAACCCGATAATTATTGTATTGGTGACAATTCTACCTTTCTGTTTCCCGCCAAAATGATGTGCGGATGTCCTGCTTCTGGTCAGCCCCACACATATATTGTTATATCTAGGGCCCGGATTTTTAGAATTTTATGAACATCGTTTTAGGTTTTATAAAGAGTTGGTTTAGCCCATTTTAGGATTTTATTATATTCTACCATACATGTATGAAACTAACAAATATTTGCATTAAAATGTAATAAGTAGCAAACAAATTTCAACTGCAAACACATTTTACTTCATATGTTAACGATTTACTGAACATAGAGCAGACAAAAAACAAAAAAAAGTCAAATTCAAAGTTTCTATTTCCTCAATATTCAATTAAAGATTACCATACAGAACTAAAACATGAACTGCACTGCCTTTCTTACACTAAATCTGTTGGATCACACCAACAATTCAATTTCTTTTTAACACCGGATTCATTGTTAAGTTACGTTAAAATGTATAGTTTTATTTTGTGAACGCAGACAGTGTACTACGTCACCCAATTACCAGCTTCGCGGTACATGATTACCACAATAAACTCTGCAAAACTTCCACCCGCCCAACGAAAACAAGAATTGAACTGAATTGTATTTAAGTTTTTTAGACAGCTTTGACTCAGGCAGAAACGAAAACAAGAAATCAGCAAAGAATGAAAGAAAGTTGAAGTCAAATACACATTCGTGCACATTTTTCCTATTAACAGTAGGAGTTTCACGTATTAATGCCATCCTTTTTCCTGAATGTTCTATTTAGCCTTTTTTTAGGTTCTTAACTCATTTTAGCCGTTTTTAGGAGCTATGAGAGTCGCACATTTGAATAAGAAATGGTAGAAACGAAACTGTATGTTGCAATAGTGATGTTAGCCCCTAAGAATCCGGACCTTAATTATACTTATATATTATTACTAGTTTTTAAAGATTTTTCGTAGTATAATTTTTGGGAGATAATTTTTTCCATCATCCTTAATAATAATAATAATAATAATAATAATAATAATAGTAGTAGTAGTAGTAGTAGTAGTTCCTTTCTCGGAGGCCCTAAGTTTCGTTTTTTTTAAAGTGTGACTAGAGTGTAACTTGCATTTATAAATATTTTAGGTAGACTTAGTTCAATTGGTACTGAAGGAATCTGATTTTTAAACACTACATGGGAAATAGAAGTATATGGTAGGAGTTTCAAGTCAAAATGTGGGAATATGATTTAATAGAAATCGAA
>JAGDQP010001228.1:0-19578 GCA_022664845.1 Lepisma saccharinum | reverse complement strand
CCTCCGAAACGGCTCGTCCGATCTTGACCAAATTTTGCAAAGTGATGATTATTATCATAATTGAACAGCTTTTAAGCCAATATAATTGAAAATCGGCCAAGACACAGAGGGATGATCACCGAAAAAAACAAAAGGAACTTAATAAATCACCTCACAGCAATTAAAAACGCGTTTGTGTTTGATGGTTGGCAGACAAAACAACATTCAGAAAATTGTTTTCAACCCTTCACGGAGGCATTTTGTGAAGTGGATTGTAATTATTATGATTATTCGAAAGTTTAAGGTAGCCTCGCCCTTTCGTATTTTTACGTCAGAATTGATTAGGATGTGATAACCCATCATCAAGTTGTAGTAGCTTTGGATCTGGTTAAGAAAAAAATTATAATCTTCTCACGTTAGCTTTGCGCAGCGCCGAACAAGCTTCGCTCCATATTTTGGGATACATTTATTAAAGCCTTGTTTGTTCATAATGGGATGTTTATGAAATTCTATCAAAGGACGGAAAATATTTATTATCTTCATTTTCTTGTTACAAACACTTAAAAAAAAGTAACGTAGAAGATTAAAAATAGAGAAATAAAAGACATAAAAGACCGTCCGGGGCTAATTCCATACAAGGTTAGTCGCCCTGTTCTGTTTCCGAATTGTTCGATTCCATTCGTTTTATATCTAGTCCGTATATAAACAAAAAATCCATGTCCTAAAAGTCCCACAAAATGTCTTAACAAGGTGACGTCAGTGCCGCGAGCCAACTATTATAAACTATATTAGATTCGTGCGTATTGCATACGAGCAACGCCTTAACTTCAAGCACCAGCAAGCAGTACTTATTTCTTTTCGCAAACTCTGTTCTAAATAAGGTTCGCGTGTTCTCTGTTTTTGGTTAGATTGTTAGGGTTTCATATATGCCCAGTTATTCGCTACGAAGAAAAGCTTCGTAGACGAGATTTTGTTATAAATGAGAAAGAGACAGTCTATTGTTTGAAAATGTCCGTGTTTCACTGTTGAGTAAGAGGAATTACGAATTATACATCTATTACTGCTGTTGCTAGTAGCTATATAATATTCCTTATTATAACGATGGATATTTTTTATCTTAGCCTTATCGCATATTTCGCTGTTTTCGTGTGAATTAACTTTTTGACCTAAATTTTGGTTGTTGGAGCCATTTATTTTTTCTGTATTGCTTGACTAAAAATGAAGAACTACCCACGCAGGATCATGCTGGCGTCTTCAAAATGTATCATTATGAAATGGAAATACGTAGTTCGCTGTAGTGTGTGACGGTATTGTTGTGAAATAGAATAATGGATTTCCCATTAGTCATACGGTCATTTGTAATTGTGTCAACAACCGAATGTGTTTCATGATTTACTTTTGTTTATTAATGTGAGGATCTTCATATATTTGCTGATATACACAGTTTTAGGCATAAAAATACTTTTTTCTTCGCGTATCAAGTTTTTTTTTTTTTTTTTTTTTTTTTTTCAAATCAAGCCATTTTAGTTTGCTCACGTTTTCGCAGTTAGAATAGCACTCTGTTCATACGCCTTGACCTGTAGCAAGTTATGATAATCTATCGCAAATTTACTCGTAGTCTAGAAGGTAGTGGATGCAAAATGAGAAAGGAAAATTATTATTTATTTTTTTTATTGTTAACCACCATGACTCTAATGTCCAGTTTTCATTTTGTTGTTCCTAATAAAAGCTTCTGCTTATTCGAGTGTTGTCGCATTTTGTCTTCCCATATAGCAGAGACTATTAGAACAATACCTCATTTAGATTCCCTATGTATGTAGAATGGCCCATAACATACGTAGTCTGTCTTCCTTCCTTATATATTGGTGGACAAGGTGAACCCATGTTGGTTTGCCATTGCATTCCATGAAATAAGGATAACCTAAGGACAAGATCTACAGTTCAGAATGAGCTCCGAACCACGTGTGTGTCCACCGAGTATCGAACTAGGGACCTCTCTAACCAAGGCAGAGCGCTCTAACCCGCTTTAACACACGTGCACCGGGAACACTTGGCATTGATTACCAGCTGTAAAGTATCTTCACTAATAAGTGTCTGTTCCAGAGTTTTCGTTTATGTTGCTTTAACCAATCAGAACAAAATTATGCACTTAGTATTCAAGACAAACAAACTGTGTGGAAACTTGTTTTACATTTCTTTCTTTCTTTTTTAAGTTATGAGCCTGGAAATTATAGGCAGACTACGCTTTTTTGTTCAAAAACACCAGGTAAAGATGAATGTATTTAAAAGATAGTCTGTACAGAGAACACCTAACTAAATTGCTCCCAGCTGAACGAGAGGTTTAGTACTCTTGCTTTCTGTGCACGTGGTCATGAGGCCTATTGAACAGAGTGGTTCGGACTTCGTAGTACGTTTGACCAAAAAACTGTACATCCTGTCCTTAGAAGCTCGTCAGCTCGTTTAGGACGTTATTAACAATTCGACCGACCAACCTAAACTAAATCAGTTCTTCAGCGTACCTTATTTCTATCTGGGCCAGCAGTTTTTTAACCCTCTTCAGATTGCTAAATCATCTTCTCATTTTCTTTCAATCTTCTCATTCACGTCTTTCATTCTTATTCTTTTTGTAACACCTAGTAATTGTCCTAACGCTCGTCAATACAGCGATCGTAAAATATATTCCTAATTCTTTTGTACTTGTATAGATTATATACTATGCATTGATTTGATTTTTATGTATTTATTGGTATATTATAAACTGTCACATCCAGGAAATGCTGATCTAGTTCATTGAATTGACACCAGTCTTTACCACCCTTGTCCAACGGCAAGAGTATGTTTTAACCCCACAACGATGGCATGCCGTTAACAGTTGTGGAATAGTTTAGTTATGTGAGTGACTAGCCAATTCCACAAATAACCTTGTGTATGGTACCGGTAATTGACAGCCGCCGTGACCGGGACTCGAACCTGGATTCCCAGTTGCCGGCTAAGCATGCTGTCTATTACACCACCACGGAACATTCCGTATACACAGAGAATTGACAGTACCGTGGTTGTGTAATGGTTAGCATACCTAGCTGGGAGATCCAGGTTCGAGTCTCAGTTACGGCAGTTGTCAATTTTTGTGTTAATTCCTTGTAATAAAGTTTCAGTAAACTTCAAAACGTCAGAAACTTGAATTTCTTTGTATAATGAAGTTAGACACAGTTTGAATATCTATATAGGTATGTCAGGATTGTGTAAGTTTGCCTGGAACCAAACGTGGTACAGTATTCTCATATTGTACAGCAATTCGTATCAGTCGCTCATCTAATACACATGTCTTTTCAATCTATGAACGTAGAAATGAATGTAACCTAATTATCATAACATGATAAAAATGAATGTATTTTATTACTTTTTTCTTAAAAACAACAACAAAAAAAAAAAAAACTACGAAACCTGGTATATTGCACAACTCTATGTAAGAAATATACTTTCGAGGAAATAGTTTTTTTCCTATGAAGCGTGTCCTTCTAGATTTGTTTCCAACTTTAGATTTTACGCTCATCTGGCTGTAATGCATAAAATATTTATTTGGTTCACCGCAAAGGCTGCACAATTTAATGAATGGGAAATACTTGTAATGGTAAACAGAGAAAGTAACGCAAATGTTTTAGCTTTACCTTAGAACATCCGGGAGAAAAGTGTTACGAGAAATTCATGTGAATCTCCTCATTGATGAACGCATTTCAAAGCTTTGTGAAATTCAAGGTTGCTATATGCTTTTCTCTTCCTTTTCTGTGTTGTAATGAGAGGTAGTTTGAGTTTTACCTTTAATCTGCAGTGTTCAGCCACATAAACATTGAAGGTATGAATGACACATTGCCGGTGCGCTGGCAAAGTAACACTTGTGCATGACAACGGGAAGAAAAGGTTAATGACCTGGGGAAAAGCCCCGTGTCTTGTCAGTGGCCATAGAGATCCGCTTGAAAAAAAAAAAAAAAACTTTCCCGTGCAAAAGACAATCGTGTACTTTATTGGCATTTTGTAATTCTTAAATATAATTTATTGAAAGAGCTTACTACTTTCCGCGTTACGTAAAATGACGATGTATTTTCCACTCTCAAACCTTCAGTGATTTTTCCGTTCATGCACATGAATTTCAGTCAGACGTTTAATGTAACACGACTTTTCCGGGATGCTATTTAGTGAATTACAACCATTAAATTACTTCACGCAAGGTACAGGATGCTCCGTATGTTACATTATTAATATAATTTCTGTTTAGAATATTTAAACCTTTTTTTTTTTTTCTGGGAACAACAAAAAGACAAGCGATCTGGCAGGTACAAGTGGTGAATTCTTAGTTTTCAGGTGTAAAGGGATGTCTATATACTATTACGAAATACGAATCACTTTCCATTAAAGATCATCATTCATTTACGTTCCCTGTTTTTAATGAGCCCGATGAATTCGGATTGGCACTGCGTGAGATTGCGCAAGTTCACTCTCATTCCAGCCATCCAAACTCAGGTTTTCTCCTCAGTCCCATTTGGCAAATGCCGGGATGGAATCAGTCCGCGGCTCCTACCTTCTTCGGTAGTTGTGGTCTTCGTGGAACGTCAACTCTCAAACAGACGGGCTTAGGCCGTAGATACCGAAACAGTCTCCCCCACCTAGAAATATAAATCCGAAAAATAAAATATTACACATTTCATTAAAATAACCTGTAGTCAAACAACTCTATTTAGAGGTACCAAAGGATTTTTTTTTTCACTTATAATAATTTTATACTATAATTATATTATAATATAAATTTACTTCGTCCATTCAGAACGTGTTCAACAACCTTGATGTATCGGGTCGTTTTTAGTATGATCACTCTGAAAGTGATGGGTCCTTTTTATTCGGTTAGATTTCTCTATTTAAAAAAATCGCGCTATTTATGATATATGTATTTCAGTAAGTTGTCATCGGGCGCGCCCTGTGCTTTTTCAGTGTTTATTCGCATTGATGATCCTTAGTAGGTTTGTGAAAAATGTAAGGTAAATTCGGTGACGTTTATACTTTCTGGTAGGTTTTTTTCATCCTCATTTTCCTGTTAATCTGGTTGGTAGTTAACCTGAAATCCTTATTTGAGTTAGCGGATCTAGGTAATCTTTATGCCCCACAAGTAAGCCAACGAACACAGAACGAACTTCAATCTTGTTTGGAAGCACAGATATTTATGCAAATTTTAATTTAGGGAATAGAACGTTGTTAACCATTGAATTATTTTGAAAGAAAAATGTTACGATCCTTTACCGGTATATATATAAAAAAAAAATAGTGTGTTCATGTGCCACTTTGTTTACTGTATAACTGACGCTAAATTTCTTGAGGATTGGTTACATCAAGAGAGAGAGGAAAAAAGAAAGAAAAAAAGAAAAGTTTAAGTGACAAATGCATTCAGCTGCAAACGAACTGACCGTGGGGAAGCACCGCGTAATGTTTGTTTTTCCGAGTGCTGAGACAGCTGTCAGACATAACTGCTTGCATGTTTGTTTATTTATTTTTTTGCTTTCCAAATCACATGTCAGTATTATGAAAATATGATTGGAATAAAGGCATGCATTAATTTATGAAAAAAGAATCCGATGAATTAGTTAAATCAGTGTTTGATTTGTTACAAATTACGAAGGGGGGATACTAAACTAGTGGTTGCTGATTAGTTTCAAGATACTATCTGTTTGGGTAAAAATACAAGGATTTTATCTCGGAATGATATTAGGAATCAACAACCGGGGATGAAATCCTCACGCACCAGGGAAAATCCCCGGCGTCCCCCCCCCCCTGACAAATCGAACACTGATTTAAATATATTGTAAATGACTATAAGTGTGCTGGTAATACTTTACAGAAAAATCAGCGTCAGTTGTGTAGTAATTGCAAAGTATTTTTACTTTATTTGCATTCAAATTGGAGTAACGCTCCAGAAATACAGGGTGTTAATCAATAACACCGACTAACTTCTGGAGGTGGTTATTCACATGAAAACAAGAAAAATTTCGAAACATGCGAAGTTTTTGAGCCGCTCCAACTTCTTGAAGCATCGTAACAAATGACGTCATCTCGACAATCAATGACGTAAGCGGTGTCGGCTTAACAAATCACGATCGAAATAGTATGCAATCTTTATGATGATTGCATCTTACAATGAATCTTGTATTTTGTCCTTAATAAACCATATTTTCCTTGACAGTGAAATCCTTACGATGTGAAACTCTCCTTTCACCCCCATCGAAAACCGCCAATCCTAAACATTGCACAAATTGATGTATTGTGTAGTATTTCCATTGTGATTTGGTCAACCGATATGGTTTACGTTATTCTTTGTAGAAATATGTCATTTGTGTCGATGGCACCGTAACTTCGAAACTATGCATATTTTGTAATTTCTTCAGATAAACATTTTTCTTGTTTTGATATGATCTTCCGAAGTATGTCGGTGATTATCCATTAACACCCTGTATATCAAATAAAATACGAAGGTGGGGAAAAAAACGTTCACTTTCTAACGTGTTTTCCCTTTTAATTTTCTTTTTTTTTTCCAAATCCAATTTTATGCACGTAGCAGCATAGTTCTTGACGAATTCCGTAAAATAGAAGTCTTGTCACTATAGTCATATTCATTTTACATGAATGTACTATCACATACATTAGGGTATCACAGATTGCTCTTCTAAATTGTTCCCAATGTGAAACAAATAATGAAACTTATTATTAGTTTGAAGTTTTAATACTGTTTTATTTATATATTTGATTGGAATTTATATGAACGTCCTAAATGAGTAATTTCTATTTTATTTCTTAATGGAAGGCTACGCAATATAACTTTATATTTTGAAATCGCTGTCCACATCATAGTGTGTGTAGTATCTAATTACCTAGTAACAGAAGGCTAAAGCATAATTTTTATATATTGAAGTTTTCTGTTTATTTCCCACGTACTAATGGTATCTGTATTTTTTCTTTATTTCAGATTATACCTCCCCTTAGTTGAACATTACACATTATAGTGAATAATGGAGAAGGTTACGAAGATCGACATGGCGAGGAAAGTGTCCCTAGGCCGTGCTGTCAGTGTGGATGCCAAAAGAATTAGCCGTCCTAGTTTGTCCAATTTTTCATTGCGATGTAAAACGGCTACTCCAACACTTAAGCATCAGTGGAAGAGGACGATAAGTAACCTTGAAAACAGTACCATAACAGAACTAAGTGATCCAGATGATTTGGAGCTGTCGGATATCCACTATAACATCCATTACGATGGTGAAAGCGAGACACCCAATATAGATGAACTAAGCATAAAGATATGTAGGGATAGTATTCGTCAGAGCTTGTTAGGGCAGATGAAGGTTTGTGGTGGATTAGTTTCTGTGTTGGAAGATATTGAAGCAGGTAAATTTGTCAATATTGCAACGACTTTTAATAGTGATATGGAAAGAAACATTACATTTCTGTGGGCAGCTTTGTTGAAAAGGAAAGACATCATGGATGAATTGTTACGATGTGGAGTTGACATTAATTTTTGTGATGTAGAAGGTGGTTTCAGTGCTCTGCATTTGTGCGCGTTTGTAGGTGCTATAGACTGTGTACAGTTCCTTATTTCAAGAAATGGAAATGTGAATTTAATCAAGAAATCCTACTCTCCACTCCATTGTGCAGCTTTGGGTAATTCTGTTGAGGCTATGAAAGTTCTTTTGAGTAATGGAGCTGTTATTGAGTTTGGTGACAACAATAATTGTGAAAGTGTTCTTCATTGTGCAGTGCAAGCTAATTCTGTGGATTGTGTCAAGTTGTTGTTGGGTATGAACTCAGACAAGACCCTTAAGAAACCCAGAAAAGGTGCTCCGGCACGGTTGCCTTCGGACTTAGGCCCTACGGAATCCCTACAGTATTTACTCGATGACAATAACTTAGTACAGCTGGTGAACGGAGATGTCATTAGTGATATAAAAATTGACGGAGTATCTCCTTCCAAAGAAAATTATGATAATTGTGTCAATAACCACATCGATGTAAACAGTCAGAGATCAAATGGAGTAGCTCCAGTGCATGTTGCAGCTGATTTGGGACATTGTGAGTGTTTGCGTATGCTACTAGAAAATGGGGCTGATCCTAATATTAAAACGGATACTGGAGTGACTGCCCTTCATCTAGCGGCAGAAGATGGGCGCATCGAGTGTGTCAACTTGCTTTTGGAAAAAGGTGCGGACAAAAATGCCAGAACGAATCGGGGACAAACAGCATTACATTTAGCAGCTAAGGGACAATCTTTAGAATGTGTGGAAGCATTACTGAAGAGTGGAATGGACGTGAATATTGAAGACTATGATAGACGGACTGCTTTACATGCATCGGTTGGGAGAGCGTATTTGTCGAACGAAGTGTTGGAGCTGTTAATAAAAAGGAAAATTAATTTGAATCATAAAGACCGTTTTGGATACACTGCTCTTCATGTGGCTGCATTAAATGAGCTAGCAAATTGTGTTGATATTCTTATTTACCATGGTGCTGACATAACAGCTAAAACACGAGGTGGTGTGTCTGCCCTCAACATCATTGTCCGTAAGACTCCGGCTTCACTGATGATGCTTAACGAAAAATTAAACAGTGCCATCTCCGTCAATGATCCAGAAGCTTCCAACAGAGAAGTAGAATTGAAATTAGACTTTAGGTATTTGCTTTCTCAAAATCAGCATGGAGAAGTGGCCTTCCTGAAGACTTTAGTTGATGATGGTCAAAAGGAGCTCCTGGAACATCCATTGTGTGAAGCGTTTTTACACCTCAAGTGGCAGAAGATTCGCAAATACTATATCGTTCGTCTTCTGATATGCGCTGTGTTTGTTTTGTGTTTATCATTTTACGTTTACACGGGACTAGCGCATAATTGTTACAATAGTGGCTTGAACGTAACAAAGGGTAGCACAAACAACAGGTATTGTAATGAAAAATCAACAATTGATAAATTCGTAAAACATAATCCTGGATTCGTCAAAGTTGTTTGGTACGTGCTAGTAGTGTGTACAGTTTTCGAAATTCTTAGGAAGCTGTACGGTATCACAAGTTACTCTTCATTAAAAACTTACTTTACTCAGTTTGAGAACATTTTAGAGTGGCTTGTGTATTGCAGTGTATTTTTGGTATCTTGTGAGATCTATAATGGTAGAACAGAATTGTGGCAAAACCATGTCGGAGCGTTTGCAATATTGATGGGTTGGGCGAATCTAATGATGATGATTGGTCAATTACCAGTGTTTGGCTCTTATATTGAAATGTATGCGAAAGTGTCGCAGGAATTTGCTAAATTGTTATTAGCTTATTCTTGCCTTTTGATTGGATTTACGTTAAGCTTTTCTGTAATATTTCCAGAAACTGAAGGTTTTACTGATCCTTTTATAAGTTTGATAAAAGTTCTTGTTTGGATGTCAGGCGAAATTAATTTTGATGACCTACTCGCAGAAAAAGAAGGTAAACCACAAACAGCACTATATATCAGTGCGCAATTGATTTTTGTTGTTTTTCTCTTGTTGGTCACGATCGTTCTGATGAATTTATTGATAGGTATAGCCGTACATGATATACAAGGTCTTCAAAAGACTGCTGGACTTGCCAAATTAGTAAGACAAACAGAGCTTATATCTTACATAGAATCGGTGCTTTGTAGTAAATATGTTCCACATTATATTCAACGGATAGTACAAAGAACAGCACTGATGTCACCAACGGGTTATCGTGTAGTTCTAGATGTGAAACCGAATAATCCTGGTGAAAAAAGATTACGAAGGGACGTAATGAAAGCTGCTTTAAGAATCGCTAAATGTCGAAGGCATCATAAACATACTATGTCTGCATGTTCGTCAAATGTAGCAGATATAACGGAAGAGATCTACGAAAGTATACGAAAACATCGCAAATCCCACCCATCACTACAGCGTATTCGCTCAGGGAAAACAAGCGTTGGAAGTATTGTGGGTAATAACTCGGATATGATTGAAATGATGGCTTTGGAAATAAAAGAATTGAGGGAGATGATGAAGCTAAACGAAATTCTTTTGAGAAGTGTAATTAGTAATAATGACAAAAACAGTTTTTGTTAATTATCTAGTATTTCCTTTTTATTTTAACTGAGGCTTAACATATCATGTCTTTCAAAGTTTTGATTAATTTGGAAGTGAGATTACTATTTAACTTTTTGCCAATATGAGTCTTGCCTTATATAAGATACACTGGTGTTATTTAAAGACATTATTATATTAAGTCAGATGGGACAATTATATATTTTTATCTTCCACTAGAAGACTGGGTATCATTAGTGAGATTGTGTTGTACTTCATATATTTTGTATAGACAATAAAGAAAGACAGTATTGATTTTTATTGTATAAGGCCGTTAAGAACTAACATTTTATATAGCTTTCTATACAAAAAGAAATTGTTTTTTTGATAGATCTTTATACATTGAGTATGTATGCACGAGTGTTTGTATGTGTGTTTGTACAAATAAATCATTTTTATGAATTATTTTGTCTGAATAATATATTTTGATGTATCATCTGAAGCTTTCAGTTCCTTGACCAAAGTAGTTAGGAAAAGGGCAACTATCAATCTTTTGCATAGGTAACAATGCACATAAGTTCTCCAATACCAGTAAGTTGTGGCTTGACAAAAATATATGCAAACCGCGAGCGAAATTAACAAAATCACTTACAACTAATTTACTATGTTTGTAGATCTAAAAGGAATGTTGATGTGCATCCACAAGCATGGCGGATCACTAAGAGTTAGATATTTATTCTTCTTTTCAGTTCCTGTCAATCTTTTTGTCTTATTGTGTTCTTAAATCTAAGTAAGACGACAGTTTGTGGTAGAAGCATCAAAACTTAATATACCAAAACATTTTACCTTTTGATTGTTAGACCTCTTGGGCAAAAGACGGCGGAAAATTACTTAGGTTTTTAATTACAGCTATGAGACCCGATTGCCTAGATGTATACACCTCTTTATTTCATTTTTGATGTATGATGAAGAGCCATGGGGAAAAAGGACCAAAATCACGTAGGCTTAATTATAGCACGCAGTGTGTAGGATACTTGTATTTAACACTTAGTATCAGGGTGTGAAATCGTTCCAGTTGTAATGGGTTGGGGGAATGCCTTTTTTAAGCCGAAAGGCTAGCGGCCTTTTTACATGCCTACGTTTCTATTTCCATAAGATATGGAAGAGTAGGGATTGAGTGTGTTTTAGGAAGGGTTACATAGATCTTTTCAATTTATTAATATTCGTTAACTGAGGTGATTTGAATCTCTGGTCATAATCGTAAGATAAGGATAATAATACATTTATTATAATGACACCAAATATGTGTATTTATTATAATTAACATTATTATTAATATTAACATTTATTATAATGACAACACCAAACATCACAGCAGATGGGCTAGTAAAACAAATGTAGTTATCTTGTTGCCCAGGGCATTGATGGAAATATGGGAAGTCCTGTTGGCCAAATAAGAATCAACGGTACCTCTTATTCTACCGTCAAGGTGGGAGCGCTAACACGATAGTATAGTTAATGAGAGAGGTTGATACGGAATAGAGTATATTGTTCCAGTAGGTATTCCTAGCGAAATATTGGTATGAAATTTAATTTAGCATTTGTAAGTGCATCCAAAATGAATGATCGAATACGTGAATTACGCAATACGTAATTGCCCTCTCCAGCAATTTTTTAGTGGAGGTGGCAGTTGATCTCAAAATTTTCTATGGGAGGAAATCCCCTTGTCCCTTCACGATTTTGTTAGGCCCGATATAACTTTTTAGATAGAAGTAATAATCTCTACTCAATATACTGTTAATATTTTGAAACTCCTATTAACTAGATAAAATGTAATTTTGTGATCTATGCGCGCGCGCGCGCACACACACACACACACACACACACACACATATATATATATATATATATAAATCAGTATCATATGCTACTGCGTTTGTAAAACCTTATATTGAATAATTTTTAAAAATGGAGAGCTACGTGGACACCGTTGAAAGCAAGCTTGACAATATTTCTCTGAGTTCCTCAGGTACTCAAGTCCAAATGAGTAAAACGAACACTACATTAAAACTACCATAGGTGGGGCTCGAAGAAAGGTTAAAGGAGAATTCACATGCTGTTTTTCGCTAACCTTCATTTGACTCCCTCCTATCTATGGTACAATGCGATTCAAAAGTACCCGAACTCTAATCTGAAAAGATCACGGTTTCATGTTGCCTCTGATTAATTTTGTTTGTGCAAATTAAAGCAGTGATAAATCATATGACTATTAAGTCAAAATGTACAAAGGAAATGTATTGCTACAAAAGATGCTGCAAATGCCTATTTTGTACGGCATAAACTCACATGACACATGTTTCTAGCCACTTTGTCTAAAGTGTTGACTGGGTATGTCTTGCAGAGTTGGAGGCAAATCTGGGGAATGAGGTGGCCATAAGTTTGTAGAAATCAACCGATCTTCGAGGAACACCCTGAGCATTATTGTTGGGTTCGACCTATGCCAGATAGCGTTATCTTGTTGAAATCAAAAAACATAATCATCTACCTTGCTCCAAATACGTTCAGGAAGCCGAACATACTGTAGAAAATCATAAAACACGTACGATATGCCGTTTCTAAGTCTTTCGTGAACGCTGCCAGTTTCGCGAAACCTGTTGTATTTTCTGGTGCACAGACATCGGGGGAACTTGTGATTAAAGATGTTGATGCAACGTTTCTAAGACATCACAGTGAACTACGCTTCTGACAGAGCTAACTCGATTCTTGCGTGAGACACATCGCGCGTTGACTGTCATTTTTCCCATCTCCTGCTCATTGTGTCTGCTATTTTGCGCTGTATTCACCGAAGGTCAGACACATCTACCCTAAGCAAAACTCACAAATGTTCTCTAGTGTTAGCATACATAGTATTTGAAATGGGAGTTCGGGGACTTTAGGATCGTATTGTAGTTTTAATGTGTCAGTTTTACCCATTGGAACGTGTGAGTACCTGAGAAAGTATGATTGGATCGGGCAAAATATTGTGCATCTTGCTTTTAATGGCGTGTCCATGTAGATTTCCATGTTTTTAAATTTAGAATTGGTGACACACAGTGTTCACGAAATGAATTCATGAATTGACTCCAACAAAATTCAGAAGTTAAAACATCTTCCTGGCGGCAAGGATCTGGTTAGATTGGATACACAATTTCTAAGATGGTCTCCACAGTGTTGTAACAGGTTACAAACGTACTAGGCAATGAAATTAACTAAGTCTCCTGCTTCTCAGGTTTAATCTTAGAATTTGTGCTGAAAAGAAAAGGATTAGTACGAACTACGACCCAAATTTTTTGTGGTGTACTCTCCCAAGTTAGAGAAGGAACCTATGTAAGGGAAACTAGATAAAGAAAACTAAAGGACACAAGGATCCCAAGAATAAGTGAATTTACATGGTATAACAGCTCCTTATATAACCTAACTTTTTGAGTGATAAGGCACATTCCGCAATATAAATTAGTTACAATAGGTAGTTTTTACAAGAAACAGTAATTATTCTTTTCTACAATATTATTAGAATTGTTCAATATATTTTCTGTAATTTGTTATTTTAATATTTATTTAATTTTTGAAGAGTCCAAATAATGTAGTAAGAGTTCAAGTCTCGCAAAATAAGAAAGGGATTGATGGCGTCGGCTGCAAGAAGATATCAGCGAGTCACAGTGGCCAATGAAAAGAGACGTATTTTCCAGAAAATGCGGAAGGGCTGCTGTCATGACACATTGATGCCGCTCTGACATCGTCAACAGGGAGGCGCTATGCACGACTTGACAACACCGTTCCTGTCTACCGCGAGCTGTCAATACCTTTCTTAATGCACGATGAAAATTGTCCTTCAATACACACACATATATATATAGTTGATTTTCTATATGATCAAAAAGAAATATTTAGTTCAAGATCTTTGAACAAAGCAAAATCGTCAAAACTTTATTAAATCGATCAAAAAGAACTTGATATAAACTAAATCTCAGGTAGACATATGTGAAAAAATTAACGACAAATGCTACCCCACTTGGAAGGATATGAGTGACGTCACAGTGTCAATCCTCTGACGGTAAACCTGTCTGTAAGACGCGTTGATTGCGATTTTAACTACATCTTGTCCTTCAGTTATTGTTGTGATGAAGTAAGAAGCTGATTGTACATACAGAACAAAAGTTTGGGAAGATCGAGAGACTTGAATTTGTTTTACTCAAAGATATTGTGTATGGTTAAGTCCTGTCCAAAAAAATGCACAGAAATATGTCGCAGTCACTATGGCGACCAATCTTTTCGTGAATTTTCAACTGGAATAGACAATACCACACTAATGGTTATACATAAGTGATATATACAGTTCAAAGGTGGTCATGTATTGATGGAATCTGGTGCTATTCCAGGTCGATCATAGCCATGTGTGATCACTCTGTCAAAGTGGAGACTGGAAAATTCCGTATTATACCATTCGTGAAAAATTCACCTCTGGGCCCATAGGTGTGGCGTCTATTAAGACGATCATTCATAACCATCTGAATACGATCTTCAAGATGGATCCTGTACTTGCAATCAACTTTCCAGAAAATAAAAGGGAGACACTTTCTCAGAAGTTATTGTTGTGGTGTTGTTTTTGTTTCTTCCACTAAGTATCAATTAAGATCTGTCATTTTGATCATGAAATCAAATTCAGTCCAAGCTGTGGCGGCATGGTCGTGTCGACGGGACAAGGATGGAGTAATAATGACATTATCTGTCAAAGGCGATCGTTATTACAGAGGATTATGTCAGTTGTAAGCGAAATTAAGGTAAATAACAAAATATGTAGACATGTTATGCTGAGCAAATATGTGCGCAAAGGAGAAGTTTATGTATATCAAATTTGGCACGCGTATTTCAATTCAACAAGTTTTGTTTCCCCCCTTTGAAAATGTTTTCCGGAAGTGAAAAGACCAAAGTTATTTTGGTCTATTGTAACTTGATTTTTCTTTTTCAGGTAGTTTAATGAAAGTACACAACACCACAGAAAATAAATTACAAAAAAAATCTGAAAGCAGCAGATCAAAGCATGAATAGTAATGTCTGCGAATAGGCAGACGTAGGTAGGGATAAGAGAAGATAAAGTGGAAAGAGGGAGGTAAAAGATGAAGAAGAATAAACACAAACTACGGTACACTAAAATGTGTCCCAGATAACTTCATAGTGAGGGTGTTGAACGTTGCTGCAGTTGTATAACTCATTCCTTTAAATCGTGGGGACTTGAGATAAGAAAGTTGACAGGTATCAGTGAGTAAACCTCATAAAATCACGTTTCTCCACCCGTTTGTTGCTATTGGCAATGAGAACACGCGTTCTATTTTGACTAAGGTGACCATTCGTTCCCGATTTTGCCCCAGATTTCGGAAAAAAAATAATACCCCACTCCGCAAGAAATAATATTGGCCGTGGGGAGAAATTCCTTCACTCATAAACTATATATGGGCGAAGGAAAGGTCGCAAATGAGTTGAATCCCTTCAGGTATTGTTTGTTTGGATATATTTATGGCCTTTAGTCATGTACGGCTCAGGAAATTTAAACAAAATACTTTGATCAAAAAAGGTCACTGGTCTCTTTTTCTTAATTTTACAACATTCATAAAGATAATTTGTATTTTTGACTTGAATGGCTAATTCAGGAATTCATATACCGAGGATTCTTGGCCGGCAGTCTATGATAAAACCAAATACAGAATACGTCACGAAGGAAAGACTGGAATTTTTGTCGAATAATTTGCCTAAACTTACTAACGATTTTCAGTTAAACATACACTTTTGCCTCTGAATATAATGTGTTCGTACTGAGCAGGACGTCACATAATTGACCCACTCTAAGAGGAATTTGAATTTGTCCTTTAGGCAACTATGGCTCAGCCCAGGATCGGGTACAGGAAAGAATGCGGGAAGGAGTCGGCTAGTTAAAGGTACTATCCGGCATTTGCCAGGTGTGAAAACAAACCTTAATGTGTCATAAAAGTTCTAGACAAAAACTAGAGAACCCTGAGTTACTTTATATAATATATATATATAAATAAATGATTGAATATGGCTGATTTATTTATTATATATAAACTAAATATCTTCAGATGAACCCAGGATAATCTAAATTCTAAACAATGAAAAAATCTATTTGTTTATGACTTACTTGTGAAAAGGCGCTAATGCAACATTTCTGCCAGCCGCAGTTCATAGGTATATTGGGTATACACCTGCATATTATATGTATATATAGTGTACTGCTGTGTTTTCCGTCTTCAGCTCCATTTTATTTACCACTGTTCTATTTATTTGTTCCCGAAAAGTGTATGGAAAATATGGTCAGCTTAATTGTGACACTTTCTCTATTTATCCTCTCCGTATGTTGCATACTGAAGAATTGAATAATTAGTCGTTGCAATATCTATACAGGCTCTTCAAAGATCTCGGGTATTTTTGCCTATTCGGCCAAGACATAACATTCTGCAACGCAGTTGTCAATTACTACTAATAGTTCGTTACCTTGAAAAACAAAAAAAAAATGTTGAAATACAGAATTATATTCTATTTGTAGATCTCCGATCCTTACGATATGAAGAAATGGAACTATACCACCTGTTGCTTGTCGCGGTAAATGTCGTCTGCTAGCAACACACAAATATAAAATACGCGTCCGTGTGTGTTTGTGTTTTGTTGATCTAGTGATCAAATCTTGCTGGAAAAGTAGCAGGCGTTGAGGCGAACTATTACGACTGTCTTACCGAAGGTTAGAGTGGGGAATCGCGGAGTCGCTTTCTTGCAGCTACGTACATTTACTATGAAGTTATCTGAAACGCTATAAAGATGTGAAACAAAGGGCGAAAAACCACGTAGAAACACATGTTCCGGTTCTTTCAATCAGCTGGGACTTCTGGTAAACATGAATCGCTGTACTTCCCAGTCAGCTGTCCGAAACGTTCTTTACAACTGCTGCTACATTACAAGGTGCATTGTTGTGCAACACACATAGTCACTGGTAAATTCAAAGGATCTGTTATGAGTATGTGAAATGTTAGTCCTTAACCTAACGTGCAATCTATTCTAAAGTTAGAACAAGTTAGTTTGTATGCTTATATCACGAAATCAGGCAAGGCTATACTAAAGCCCAGAACATATGAGAGACTTGGGTAATGCAATAAACAAATCCTGAATATACCAGTCTGAGAGCAAGGTCTCTGTTGAGGTGAGATCATTTACGAAAGTCTACCACAAGCTGCAAGACAACACCAATATGAAGAACACTCAAACCCATGCATTATTTAATATGATGATTCACTCAATTCAAGATAAAATACATTTAATACGTTAATGTTCATAATCTTTACTCTTGTATGAATCAAAGGCCATTTAACTGAAGGGAACTTCATATCAATAAATAATGGGAAATCTCAGAATGTAATACAAATTATCTCATGTTAAGCATCTCTGCAGTCACTTGCTACATTCAGTTTGTTCCTGGACACAACATAATGATGAATGACTACGTGACCACTGTAAGCTACTATCACTGTGATGTTCACTCGGCTGGGTTCCTCGCGAAACTTCTATTGGAACTTGATTGACCAATTTTGCTACAGACCAGTATGGTAGGACATTGTCGCCACTGGCCTTCCGAAGACCACAGCAACAGTCACATGCAGTTTTATCACGTGGAATGTAGATTTTGATCCAGACTTAACGTTCTAATCTTGTAAATACCAACTGACAAAGCAGGCACAAGATAACTAAAAAGGATAGAAGTACAGGAATATGGTAAGATAAACAGAAACCTATAAACAGGACAAACATCAAGAAACAAATCTCACCAGAGAACTGTCCAAAATGGGCAGTCATAGCCTGTCCCTGCAATGTCAAAAGCCATTCAGTGTTGCCACCTAAACATAAAATTATTGAGATGAGCGAGAGAGGCTTTTATAAGTTCACTGTTGCGTTTCTTTGTAGATACTTTTCCAAAGTTTTCCACCTGATCATCATCAAATATCGCACAGTGATAGTGGCCTTGTGGGACAAGATTTTAAAGTTTATTATTATTACTATTATTATTGGGTACAAGTATTCCATTTTACAGGTACAGATGTTCCAATTTAGAGCCCAAAATAGACTCCTTGTTACGTTAAATGAATAATTAATTAACGATAACTCAGGAACGGTACATTGAATTATAATTTACTTTCTGGGAGTTCATTTCTATCTATACGGTTAATATTAGGAGTTACAATATCGTCATTGGATTGTGAGTCTAGCCAAGCAATTATAAAATTTTCTTTTTCCCGAATTGCATTGCGTTGGTTCCCTGGATATTTGGTATCCCCCTAATGATGATAAACACTGCCAAGCACAGAATGCAGTGTTGCAAAATGTGAATGTTAAACCAGGTTAAACACTGAAGCTCAATTTCCTATGTTTAACATAGTACATGGTTTGCAACACTGGTTGCATGGTTATCATTAATAGGCAATACCAAAGATACAATAAACCGATGTTGACATCTTCCTTGCTCCAATGTTATGCGGCATAGATCGACATTGCACTGCATACATATGTGAGCTCCTAGCACTTCACTGCCGACACTGCGTAACATTGTGCACTCCCCAGCAAGCCGTTACGTAATGAACGTGCCCACTGCCCGTATACACAGGAGTTGCTGAGGACTGGTTTAAATGAATCCGAAGATATTTGGGTACAAGTGAAAATGTTTCCATAGCCTGCATACACGAAGCCCCGAACTCCTTCACCCTTGTGTCTGTTCTGCTTGCTCTCAGCTGCTAAAAATTTGCGTATGAACATTAAATCAAATGAGATGTGTCTCGTTGGATAACCCCATTGCCCATTTCACTTCTCTGGTCAGCCTTCAAACATTTTCGTATACACACCAGATGTGCACGAAGGCAATGTGGTAAAGAATGTGTAGCTAAAACTAAGAGAGATTTAGATAAGACTCAGAGGGACATAACACATAAGGCATGCCAAATTTAGTGATGAAAAACTTGTATCAAGGTTAAAGAAATTCAAATCAATAAATTAAGCAGAAACTATTTTATTCAAAACCTGAGTCACTGAATATAAGAATTATCTAAAGAACTTTGATCGGAAATAGAGAAAATGTGTAATTTGACTTAAAAGGAACAAATCTGGTAACGTGACATGAGGAACCCTCAAATTCCAGGCGAGTTTGTAGGATTGTGAGTTGTTTTTAGTTATGTTTTCTTTCATCTTAAAAAGAAATGTAAGTTTTTTTTTTTTCAACAGATCATAGAGTTGCAGAAATTATTCAATTTATCTCAATATTAAGGGAATGTGGCAAAATATTATTTTCCCCGAGGTCTTCAATTGACTTCATTCACAAACATTAAATGCACAAACCGTGATTGACAGCATGGTAATTAATAAGCTTTACATGTATTCCATTTTTTTTAAAATCCTTATACGTTGATTTGACATAAAAATATTT
>JAGDQP010001227.1:118031-128954 GCA_022664845.1 Lepisma saccharinum | reverse complement strand
CCCCCCCCCCCCCCCCCCCCATTCTCTGCCTCTATACTACCAAAATGCAACATAAACTATATCAGCATGTTTATTTTTACTTTAGCATTTTACAACAAAATTGTGCATCTTGAGCAATTAGAAGAAGATGAATGGTGAGTGACTGAATTATTATTAACGTCCTAAACGAGCTAGAGAGCTTCTGAGGACGGGACCTTCAGTTTTTTGTGTAAAGTGGATACCGTTCAATGGACCCCGGCGGGAATTGAACTCGTGACAACTTGCACAAAGTAAATATAGTGGTTTGAGTAATTAGTAAAGGAGATGTGGTGTCTTATCGGTCCTTCCTGAGATAAAGCTCAATTTAGATGAGAAAAATGACGCAGCAAAAAGTTGGCCAACTTCACACTTCTTTCCTTTCAACAATAAAAAACGCACACAAAAAGTATAGCAGTTAGTGTGTATGCTTCTTACCATTTGAGGCCAAAAATATTGTAGATCACTTTGAAGATGATATGGCCTCCAGAAATGAGGGGAGAGAAGGATAAACTCAAATTTCTCCCTCCTCTCTCTCTCCAGTGGGACATCAGAGCGGTATTAAATTCATATCACCATTTAACTTGTTCTATTCTGACCATTTTGAAACTTAAATCATTCTTGAACCATAATTAGTAGCTGAGATTTCAAGTCTGAAACCATGACATAGTTTGATGTCAATCGGCATATAAAGGTCAATTCCGTCCAGTCACGTTTATTTTCATGGTGTAAATTGCTATTCCCGCAGTTCAGTGTTTGATTTATATGAGGATGGTTGTAATTTCCCTAAGCTCTGCTTTCCCGAAATATCTCCCAAGTCTAGAATATGAATAGACGGGCGTGAAATATAATATGCTATGTTCTCGAAAGCTCTTTTATCTCTCTGAAGATTGCATTCCCGCAGTTGATACCTAATATTCTGTGCAGAAGAAGGCAGGAACGCAACGTTTCGCGAGTACCTGAATGCGAGTCATTGTAAATGCATACTCTTTTCATTTCAAAATTACTATAGTAATTTATTTAGTTTTGCAGTAAATCATGTTATTTACAAGTACAGTTGTTAGAAATAAATCTTTCTATTTTCAGTTGTGACCAAAGAAAGAAGCATAGAAGAAATACTGAAAGAGGCAGAGGAACTCGAAACCAGCTTTCCTTCTGTTCGTAATTCACTTGACAAGTCTATCTCAGAAGTTGCCAATGAAACGAAATGTAGCAAAGAAACACGAAGTGATGACTGTGAGGTTGCTAAGTCTGTATGTGCTGATTATAATATTAATCATAAAGATCACCCGTCTGGTGTTCCTGATGTAGAAAATACTAGCAAAACCTTAAGCAATATTGAAGGAGAACGTAGTAGTTGTGAAGATAGTAGCTTGGATAAAGAAGCAATTATGCAAATAATAAATGAAGAATTGAAGAACGAAATTGCCGAAGCCTTGAAAGAAATAAGTTCATCGAACTTTAAACCTGAGGCATCGAACTTAGAATTCACGAGTGTTAAACCAGTTCAAGAAGACTGTATGAACGAAACTTCCATTATTATTCCTTGGGATAGTGTTCGCTCCCTCCAGAAAGTAGAAGGAACCGAAAATGAAAATAGGGGAGGAGAAAAGGTGATGGATTCTTGTTCATTACCGAAAAACGATATAAATACTGGCAGTACAGAAACTATTTTGCCTAAAAGTAACAAACCACAGTGTGAAGTGTCCCAAAATAAAGGTGATAATGAAGATTTAAAGCAAAATGGTGAAAGAACAAGTGAGAACTCCCTGAATACTTCGTCTAATTTCAAGTTAGAGCATGCTTTATCACTTAAGTTTTCCTTAGAGGATAAGCTTCTGGAGGAACAAAAAAGAAGCCTGCGTTTAAAGGGTAAATACTGTTCTTATTATCTTTTGTATACTAATATATAATTTTCTTTCTAGCACGGCGAGCCAAAAGTTCGTTCCATTCTTAGTATTTAAGTACAAAGTTTAAAAAAAAAAGCTAATATACTAATGTGCAGCGTGTTGTTTTCTTCGGTGACGGTACACCATGACGAGGTTATAAAGCTCTTTTGCTCTAACTTAACCCATCCTTCAGCGAATAGAATCCTCGTTTCTGTAAGAAATGCACCGAGCTACCTTAGCCCAGCTGGTGTAACGGTGGCTTTGAATTTGCAAGGTCCTCGTCCGATACCTGTGACCTATTATCCAGACAGGTTTTTCTTTCCTCAGTCATACCAAATTTATGCTGAGATGCTACCTTCAACTTAGACCCTGGCCGACTCCTTGTTGCATCCTTTCCCCTTTCCTATCGCGGTCTGAGCCATAGATGCCTAAAGGTTGTAAATAAATTCAAAAGCAAATTCTGTAAGAAATGCACTATCACCGAAGCAGCTTTAAGCTGGCCGTGAAAAGTCTTCAATGTACAGAGGTTCGGGTAGTGTTTCTACCTGATCTAATTCCTGAAGTGGTTTGTTGGACAATTCACAGGTGACTTGGAGGGTTAGCAACCGGAAGCACAACCATATTATGTACCAGCGCTGGGTAGTGTTGAGCAAAGCTTCATGGGTTTGCAGTTACTTCGGCGTACAAGTTACCGCCTGTATCGCATGAATTAATGCATATGGCCTTAGCAATTGTACCACGTGCGCAGCGTAACTTTATTTTCCCGTCGTTGTCTGTTAATCAGTATGTATCACCTGGGGTGGCCAAATTGGTCTCCTCAATAGGATAACTGAATTCTATCCATATTTCATCTCTAGTGACGATACAACGCCGGATACTTAGCTACCGCTGGTAGAATGCTGGTAAGGAACCACTATAGTGGTGAGAGGCATAACATTGATCTTTTGGATCTGCGTTCACCTCATATTCAAGCTCGTCTGGTTCGAATCCCATGTTATTAGGACAAGTCCTTAGAAGTACTCTATCAGGACGTGATTCACAAGTCAAGCAAATACGGTGGTAAAACATGTCCTGATGTGAAATTGCAAACAGTTTGTAGTAGAGGGCGACGCCTTGTATAGCCTAGGTATTAAAGGATAGGGAACCAACTGGTAAGTTCTAGAGGTGAAACCAAAGTTGCAAACGATGTGGTTTGGGATATGCCTACCTCAAATGCTAGTCACCGAGTACTTTACTGGAAGAATGCTACACACGACCGATTTCACTCGACTGATGAAGTCGATGTCCCTCGGTTTAGTAAATTAAATACGTGTTTGCAATAGTCATTTATCTGTGGCGAACGTTTTTTCCGTGATTGGAGGACCGTTTTGTATGTTTGGGTACTTAATCTCTTTTTTTGTTACGTTAGGCATTTTCGTAGCAAACACTAGTGCAGAAATAGTGGTAAGAAGCAAAGGTGTTTTATATTGTAGTTAGCTTTATTCCAAATAAGCTTATTTTATTTTTTAAAAAATTCTATCATTAAAACAGTTTTTCATCGTTATAAAAACTATTTATGGCCTTTTAGCATCGTTGGCTCTGGCTAGTTTTTGACTCATTCTTACGTATTGTATTTTTTATATGTAACTAGCTGATATGCCCATCAGCTGCGGAGACACACGGAATCATGGAAAGCTCGGTGGAGAATGGTCCCGTTGTGTGGATTTGAAGACATACAGTGTATTTGGAGTTATCTCATGAACTATGGGTCAGTGCGAATATTGGTAGCGTACATAACCTATAGTTCTTCCCTGGTCAAGTGAAGACTCCGAAATTTGGTACCTACTGATTTAACGGTGTGCATTTTAGGGACCACAAAGTATCCTGTAAATTACGGCATGGCAGAGTAGATAAAATCCTATGGTCTTTCTTGGTTAAGTGTAGGGCGCATGCAAAATTCGGCTCAGATTAGTCTAACGGTGTGGCTTGAATAGGAGTGAAACCTACAAGTCCATACATACACAAAATTTGAGTTTCATGTAATTGATTCATTGCCTACTTCTGTTAGTTCAGTGCATGAAGCGGCCTTAGCTCAGTTGGTAGAGCGTTAGCTTAGTTGTCGGAAAGTCTTCGGAACGATCCTAACGGCCGCCCATTCTGATCTTTTTCATCAGTCAGACAAAGCAAAATGTCTTGGTGGTACATTCAAACTAGGTCCTTGGCAACTTCATTCCAACAACTTTTCCCCTATCCTATCCCGACCTGAGCCAAAGTTGCCGAAAGAGTATAAATAAATTAAAATTCAGACTGTTAGTTCGATGCTTGGCAAGTTACTAGAATTCTCCTATCAGACTAAAATATAGTTGTAAACAATGAAATACTACTATTTACTATCGTCAAGAAAAAGAAAGAAAGAGAGATATTGATTGCTTGATTAATTGATTTTCGCTTATTTTATAGATGGCAGTAGCATAGTCGTATGTGGTGGAATATATATTTAGGCATGTAATATCTTTCAAATTATGGTCTGAATAATGTTTTAAAATCGTTTGTCCGAGACCAAATATTAAGCAAAATAATTTTAGATGCAGTTTTTATTTTTATTTATTATTTAATTTATGCACTTTTCAAGTAAAAATCATCTTTTGAGTGGGAACATATTAGTTGAATAAAAATCTAGGCCAGCACCAGAATAATGTTTTCCCACTAACAGAGTTTTTATCTACCGTTCTCATCTCTAATTTTAACACAAGGAAATAAAAAAGTGCAAGTGCGACGTTAAAAATTACAAGACTAAATTTCCAAAATAATCCATTATTGATTTAATGTTGAGTTTTTATATAACTTTACGCCCATGTATTAAATTATTGATTTTTCTCCTAACTTTTCAGTAGGCTGTAAAGTCGACTGATAGTCAAAAAGTTCATAATACATATTATAAATGCTTCTTTACGTAGACAAGTCAGTGGTAATCAATGCAAAATTGCAACACAAATTACATACAAAGAAGAATACTTCGTACTTTGATGTGGTAATGAAACCTTTTGGTTCGACGTATTTCATTTTCACTTCGCACTAATACTGGTCAACTTGTATCGAAGTCTAGCGTAACTTCTTAAGTATGTCATTAAACATTTTATGCACATAAGAAAAGAAAGTGAAGAAAGAAAATAGATACAGATATAAGAGAAAGAACATAAAACTTTGTCACTGTTGCGGATTGCCAGATCTCTGTTATGATAGCGAGAATCCATCATGCGATGTGGACAATATTATTGTATCTGTATTGGTGTCGATGTTTATTGGACCTACGTTAACTTCTTTGTAGTAGTGAAGGTCCACCGTAACATTGAGACCAATTGCCAACCTTAGTAAGTGGCAGTCCTTCAATGCGCTATTCGTTCCGATCTTACGCTTTTCTTTTTGTCTCAGTATGCGGTTTATCTTCCTCAATACTGCCAAGGGATTAGTTCAACCTTACCTTCGGTTACATCCCTTAATATACAATCTCTGCTCAGACGATGACATAACTGGTTTCTTTTTTTGTTCTTTATTGGCTCCAGCTTTGCTCGTCTCTCGCCTACTCTCTTCAGCGTTTCTTCATTACCCATCTTCTGTATCCAGCTGATTATTTCCATTCTACTTCATATCCACATTTCAAAAACTGACAATTTTCTTTTTTCACTTTCTCGTAGAGTCCACGTTTCGGCTTCATATCATAATACTCCATACGAAATATTTAATTTTCCCTAACTCTTTGTTTATCGATGCACAGAAAGGCCTCCTCTGCCATTGCTATTCTCGCATTTCTCTTTTACACACTTCATAGCCTCACTTACAGTACTTCCCACTTACTTGAAACTGGATGCCTGTTCTACTTCTTTTCATCCAATTTTGATATTTGCTGTGGCTTCGTTTTGCTCCAATTACTATCCCTTTCGTTTTCTTTTAAGTTTATTTTCATTCCAATGGTCCTCATTGCTTCTCTGGAGTTGTACTAACATCTTTCTCTGCTAGAAAAACAATGCCACTTGCAAATCTAATGCATTAGATTTTTCTTCTCTGACTGCAACTCCTCCTCCAGCTTCGAAGAATCGCTGTACAACCTCTTCTATATATATATATATATATTTATATGTATTAAATAAAGTGGTCGTGATACACTATTCTTGTGTTGCTGCTCGCCCTGTTTTTCTGATAAGTCGTCGTCTACCTTTGGGCTGCGGTGGCTCAATTGGTAGAGCGCTCACCTCAGGTGCTAGGGGTCGTAGGATCGATCCCTGCTCATGCCATGTGGGTATTGTGTGGACAAACACCGTGTGCGTGGGTTTTCTCGGGGTTCTCCCGTTTCCTCCCATTTTCTTCATTCCACCAATTCATTCCATAATCATCCATCCGGCCTGAGCCAAAGTTGCCTAAAGGTCTTAACACCAAATTCAAATTCGTCTACGTTTACTCTACATGCCTCAGTGTTATGGTGGACATACATTATCCCCATTGATGATGGTTGTGGAAAGGTCAGTAACGTCATTTCAGTTTTTGCTGGGGGGGGGGGGGTCATTTAGGGACATCCAACCTATTTCCAAGCGAAGCTTTTACTTCATCCTGTGCATACACGTAAATAACTAGAAACAAGTAAGACTCATATCTGACGTAAAAATAAGGAAATTTTAATTGTTAAATTTGTGTAAAGTGTTATTTACAGCAGATAAAAAGCTTTAACGTATCGAAGGGTCTTGGCTTCATTTTTATAGCAAAGTCGTTAACAAGATCGTCAATAGAAATTTTCTTAACATCTTCCCGCTCGACAGACAAAATCATTAACGAGGCGAGTCGATCATCGGAAATTGATAACGAAGTAAGTTTTCAATCTTTTTTCGAACAGAAAAAAAAATAACATCTGTTAGAGGCAGTAGTGATTGGTAGTGTGACAATTCCCAATGACAAAATAAAAATAGCCGATTAAAGCAGCCTTCTACACCGTGGACATATCACATGGAGCTCAGTGTCTTGTGGTGGACACCACTAAATATTCCGGATTCAAATCCAGCAAGAGGCGAGGGACCACGATGGCTCAGTTGGTAGAGCGCTCACCTCTGGTGCTAGGGGTCGTCGGATCTATCCCTGCTCATGCCATGTGGGCTTTGTGGTGGACAAACACCGTGTGCGTGGGTTTTCTCGGGGTGCTCCCGTTTCCTCCCACTTTCTTCATTCCACCAATTCATCCCATCATCATCCATACGGCCTGGGCCATAGTTGCCTAAAGGCCTTAAAATAAATTCAAATTCCAGCAAGAGGCAGAAATCTTACATCCGCTGACACTGAGGCAGGCTAGTAGAAGGAAGAGACTGAGTAAATACGTGCTTATTGAAGTAAAAAAAAAAAAAAAAAGCTTTGAGTTTGTTGTGGGTAACAAAAACTTCACAAGAACTCAGCCAACTAACTGATGACATTCTACTTTATGTCACAGACAAAGTAAACATTATGGTGGCGAAAAACTTATGAAGGTGTGATCCCACAACTTACATAAAAGTGGGATCTACACATCAAAATAAACATAAAGAAAACCCCCCTACAAAACTGCGGAAACCAGAGCAAAGACAGTAAACCTTGGACTTCCTCTGAAGTAAACAAAACTCTCAGCTCTTACGAAGAGGGAAGACAAAACTTATAAACGTTTTTAAGGTCACCCCATCTTTTCAAGAAAAGAACTTGTAGTTAGACTAACGAAATTCAACTTCCAAAACACACAATACCCCACATTGACTCACCTTCGGAAGTGAAATGTTCTCAAACCTGAACAAAATCTAGAACTTAAAACTCCCTTAGTAATTTATATTAAAAAACGCTCTAATCGTCCTACTTGGTATTTCTGACACCCACAAAATATAGGCCCTGGCCGCCCTGAAATATGAAACAAAGACTGCCCATCAATATATATACATTCAGTCCAGCCACAACTGTATCTCCTCACACACGCAGGGAAAAATATGGGGCCGCGGTGGCTCAGTTGGTAGAGCGCTCACCTTTGGTGCTATTGGTCGTCAGTTCAATCCGTGCTCATGCTATGTTGGCTTTGTGGTGGACAAACACTATGTGCGTGTTTTGGGGGGGGGGGGGGGGGTTCTTCCGTTTCTTCCCACTTTTTTCATTCCACCAGTTCATCTCATCATCGTCCATCCGGCCTGATTCAAAGTTGCATAATGGCCTTAAAATTAAATTCGAATTTAAAAAAATCAGGGAAAAATATGAAAACGGATAGGGTTAAAAACGAAAGAACCTACCGCTTAGGCAGTACACTGCCAATATCAATAAAAAAAAATGCTATACTTAGCACAGAAAGTGACTATGCTCAAAACAAAAAGAATAGCTATTACAAAAAAATAAAAAAGACTTCTCTATATAGGACTTAGATGATGCAAGTTGTTCTGTCCTCGAGCAATTCTACAAACCAAACTCGGCCATATCCCGAGCTAAATGACTCAAAAATGTCCAGGAAGGAAAAAACTAAAAGAGGCCTACGAACACTCATATTATAATAATTCTCAAAAAAACACATTGTTAAAAAAAAAGGACACTGCTGTGGTTTACTATGTTGATTATTACACACACTCAAACGTTACAAATGCGTAGAAAATTAATAGGGCACTTCGTCAAAGCCAAAGGAGAAGGGGGATGGAGATGCAAAAGCTAGCTATTCTCAACAGAACAAGTGCGCACCAATCAAAACTATCAGATGATCCAACTGAATACATTATTTGGGGAATAATGAGCACTAGCAAAACAGTTCAAGAAAACAAAGCAAAATCCTGTAGAAAATTTTATAGGTCGCTTACAAATATTTAGCAAACAGTACACAATGAGGGGTGTACATTCATTTTCAAAGCCTTGGAGTCACATTTCAGCTAATAGGGCTATGTTTTGAAGCAGAACAATGAAAACCCAACTCTTTTAACCTCTTCTAAAAGAGATAAGAAAACGAATAGGTAGACCAAATTTGTACGCACTTATTCCCCAAAATTTCTTATATGAACGAAAACCATATACCCAAAATAACATAATGGTGGCCTAGTGGCAAACAAGCTCATCTGCTATACACGGGGTTAATCTCAATCCTCGTAGAGGTTCATGAAACGAAAGTTTGCAA
This sequence comes from Lepisma saccharinum, assembly GCA_022664845.1. NCBI lineage: Eukaryota > Metazoa > Arthropoda > Insecta > Zygentoma > Lepismatidae > Lepisma > Lepisma saccharinum. The sequence continues at coordinate 119,924 of JAGDQP010001227.1, read as the reverse complement.
TTAACTTTACAGAAAATCTGTAGGTCCAGTCCTTAAAAGTCGACTGACTGACTTTAGACGTTAACATCAGTTCAACAACAAAGAAAACACTAACTTTGCTAACTAGCAATTAGTTTTTAATATCCTTAGCTTTGGGACATGATTGTTGTTAAAGTTGGTAAATGTAGTTAAATTTTAGTGGAAATATACAATTCTGCTACATAGTTTCTGAAGGCAAAATTGCAGTGAAATAAAATGTATTACTCTTTTGTCTTTTATTGGAGAAGGGTGCAAATGAGCGTATTTTATGGATCATGGCAGCTTCCGGGCTTTTTTCAAGATTTTATTTTTCCGAATTAGAGTAATTTCTTACTGAACAGAAAAAACATAACGTTAGTCACTTTGTGGAATCTAGTACTTTATGTTGTTCTATTTTCGTTTACGTGAATCTTCCACTGTTTCTGAAACGAGATTAGTGTGCTACGATTAGGTGTGGCCCACTGTATATACTACCTGAAATCATTGCAACCATGAACAATTACGGAATAATTGTCTAGAATCATTATTCTTAATATTTAAAATTGCAGAACTTATTATACACTTTGGCTGGGTGCCTGTTAATACCATCTCTGAGATGGTTAATTTGACTTCACCGAAACTATTCTTTACCTAAAGCATTCCGATCAAAATAACTCTTGAGTACACCAGTCTTGTATGCTTCAAGATACCTTGAGTTTAGAAATAAAACCGGGAATACACAAATTATTTTTACTAAAAGCTAATTGTATTTATTTCATATTTTTTTCCATACTCATACTGCTTTTATTACGATTTTAAAGCTTCTTAAAAAGATAACGTAATATAGATGTAGGAGAATTCTGTAACTGTACTTTTTATTTGAAAATAACGCCATACTTCTTTAAATTTTATGGTGGATTATAGAATATCTTAATGTAGACTAAATAAAGTGTAGTGATAATTTGAACAATGAAGCAGTTTTCGTGCTCACTTTTAGTAAGTAAATGTGAGAACAATAAATTGAAGATAACAGATACTTTTTCTTCCCCTGTCAAACTTAGTATTGCTTCAAGTGGGATACAGCTGAACATAAAGATCTCAGAAATGTGCTCAAATGAAAGTTCCAACAATTGATGAGTGTGTGTTTTTTAGCCGTAGAAAACTACAAAAAGCGTATTAAAATTTAGCACACAAGCGTTATTTGAAATCTTTTCCAAGATTATTTTTTCTGTTTCTTTGATGCCTGGTGGAAAGTGTGATAACTGTCATATTTATTTGGTGAATTAGCAAGAATTCAAAATATTTATTTATTAATTGTTAAAAAGTAGATAAATTGCCTTATTCTTGGATACTGAACAAATTAATGTTGGATTTAGTTTAGTAATCAGTGTTCATTTTTGTTCTTTAGTAATCTGATCACTAAACTTTATGATATCTTCCAGCTGAAATAGACGCATTACAAAAAGATAATGAGAGACAAGTTTTGGAATTGAAGAAGAGATATGAAGATGAAATGTTTAAGTTAAAAAGGGAAATTTATATTCTTAATGCTCAGGTTAGTTGATTCAGTTCTCTTTAGTTCTTAATAGTTTCATATATTTAGCGAATCAAGTATGCACCATGTGTAGGAGACAATGAAAAGGAGAATGAAGCCTTGAGCCTCGGATGTCTAAAGGCCTTAACATAAATAAATAAATAAAAAGAATAAACAAATTGTTTGTAGCTAATTTTATTGTGGTGAAAATTTTTTTTTCTGTGTGTGTGTGTCTGTGTGTGTGTGTGTGTGTGTGTGTGTGTGTGTGTGTGTGTGTGTGTGTGTGTGTGTGTGTGTGTGTGTGTGTGTGTGTGTGTGTGTGTGTGTGTGTGTGTGTGTGTGTGTGTGTGTGTGTGTGTGTG